>WHVA01000323.1:0-133165 GCA_015179125.1 Gautieria morchelliformis
TCCCCAAGCATAGCGTGTGTGCCCCACGCATAACATGTGTCTCCACACATAGCATGCATGTCCCCAAGCATAGCGTGCGTGTCTCCACACATAACATGCATGTCTCCATGCATAACATGTGTGTCCCCATGCATAGTGTGTGTAGCATGCCCTCAAGTATAGCATGCGTAGCATATCCCCAAGGGCCTCAAAGTGAAGCAAGCAGAGCTGTTACTACTTATTAACTTTTAGCAAACTCAGGGACATGTATCAATATCTATTTTGTGACATATACAGACATAAATAAATAGTCAAGGAAACCATATTTAAGCAGCTGTTGTCATTAATTTTTAGCAAAGTCAGGATTATCTATTTTGCGAAAAAATGTCAAGAAAATGTCCAGTACATGTAAGCTGAAGCTGTTATTAATTTTAGCAAAGTTAGGATTATCTATTTTTGAAAAAATGTCAAAAAAATGCACTGTACATTTAACCTGGAGCTGTTGTCAATCTTCACAAAGTCAGGATAATTTATTGATATCTATTTGCGAAATATGTCAAAAAAGCAGGTACATTGAAGCAGAAGCTGTGATTAATGCCCAGCCAAAGCCAGAGAAGCCCAGAGACTGAAGAGCCAGCCAAAGCCATAGTAAGCCAGCCACCAGTATAGCCAGAGGAGGAGTGGCTGATAAGCAGCTTTACAGTAAATAAAACAATAAAACAAACCACATTTAAAACCAGAATCTATTGTCTTGATTTTAGAGGAAACTTATTGTGTCATTTTCGAAAAAAGCCAAAAAATATTGATATTAAAACATTTTTTTTCAGCAGTCTTTGGATGTTATTTAAATCTATTTTCGAAAAAAATCACAAAAATATATGCACATGTGACAATACTATATGATGAAAAAAAAAAAGGAACCAAAAAATTACCAACAAAAATAAAATAAAATACATGGCAATGCATTAACAAAAAGATATTACCTACCAATAGATAGCCAGCCAGCCAAAGCAATAGACAGCCAGCCAGCTAAAAGAGGAGACAGCAGACAGAGCACAGAGGAGACAGTGGACAGAGCACAGAGCAGACAGCACAGAGCAGACAGCACAGAGCAGACAGCACAGAGCAGACAGAGCACATAGCAGGCAGCAGACAGAGGAATCGCCGGTTGGGCAGGTTCCTGGCGTTCCCTCCTTACCGTTCGGCCTTTATACCGGCGCACGTGGTGTGCACGGACACGCGCGAACGCGTCACGTGACCGTGTGCAGCATTCGTTGCCAGCGCAGGGTTGAGCGCTGGAGCCCGCAGATCGGCGTGAACCGCCAGGGGCTCGCGGCTGCGCCGCTCGCCGCTGACAAAATTTTTACGTAATATTATTTGTCAGCGGTGCGCCCACAGCCACCGAGCCGCTTTCATAGAGTGTAACTAGGTGGGTACCCGCGCTTCGCGCGGGGGTGTAGGTCAAACGCCTCAGTAAGGTCAAATGCATCAGTAAGTCTAACATATCAGTAAGGTCAAGTGCATTGGGGAAAATAAAAGTAACCAATTTGCATCAAGTAAAATCAAGTAACACACATAAACATATCAAGAGAAGTGGATATAATAAAATCAAGGAGCTCTAAGTATACATCTTTATATACAATGTTGGTTGTGTCCAAACCCTCTCAAGCAAGACCTTCACTCTGTTCCAGTTGGTCCTCTTGATACACCAACATACAACTGACCATGTCCAAACACTGGATATCTCAGGTCCAGCCCAACCGTACCCAAAGACTGTCCTTGAGACTTGTTGATAGTCATTGCAAATGCCAACGCACTGGAAACTGCCTCCTTTGCAGCACAAATGGCAACTCTCCCTCTGATGGCTTAATGATGATCCTGGGGATGAAAGCAATATTGCCTGCACATGGACCTGAGATGATCCTGACCTCCAACACTCTAATGCTTATCCTCACCAACCGCAACCTTGTCCCATTGCATAGTCTTGCTTCTGATCCAAATTGCGCAACAGCATCAGAGGCAC
Source organism: Gautieria morchelliformis (assembly GCA_015179125.1). Taxonomy (NCBI): domain Eukaryota; kingdom Fungi; phylum Basidiomycota; class Agaricomycetes; order Gomphales; family Gomphaceae; genus Gautieria; species Gautieria morchelliformis. The sequence continues at coordinate 2,003 of WHVA01000323.1, forward strand.
TCCAGGCTTGACTTCCAAGCGAGCAGGAGGAAGACAGCCCATCTCTATGGAATTCAGATACTCCACAGGATACCGATCTGCATCGTCGGATTCTTCAATGGAATTTGCACAGTGCAAGACCTGAGCATCACCTGGAAACTCCCTAAACACCATGGAATTGATCTCATTGACCTCAGTGTTTCTGGCACAGAGGATGGCACGCTCCAAAAAGTAATTATCCTGGGCAGGGACTTGATTGCCAATGCCAGGGTATATTTCCTGGATCAGATCTTCAATTCCAGGGCCGCAAACCATGTGAGGAGGCAGTGAGAACATATGATCTAGTGGGAGATCCTTTCCCTGGCCCACATTCTGCAGCCAATCTGCAAACCTGGCTCTGTCAGGGTCATTTCTCACCCGCATGTTCTCTGTCAGATGGATGACCTTGATCTTTGGCCACAGATGTGACTTCTGAAGGGTAGATCCCACAATATCCTCCTTGGAGCCTTTAGGGACAATTGGGAGAGTCTGCTGAAAGTCACCTCCAAAGGCAACTGTGATGCCACCAAAGGGTCTGTCAGGCTGGTCAAGGAAATCCCTCAGTGTCCTGTCAATGGCCTCTATGGCATGGCGATGCTGCATTGCAGCCTCATCCCAGATGAGGAGACTGGCCTGTCTCAGCATGTCAGCCTTGTCAGAGTTCTTTTTGATGGAGGAGAAAGAGCGCTCATGGACAGGAATGGGAATTCCAAGCATGCTATGAGAGGTTGTACCCTTAGTGAGGATAAGTGCAGCCATTGCAGATGAGGCTACTGCAATCACAATGAGGCTCTCCGCTCTACAGGAGTGGATTAGAGTGTTCCATGTGAATGATTTCCCCGCGCCACCTGAGCCAGTGATGAAAAACATTTGTCCATCAGGTTTCCCATGAGCATCTCTGGTCAGTGCCGACCGTAATATCTGATCATGCGCAGACCTTTGCCCCTCATTCAGCCTGGGAACCTCCTCATCAGCCATCTGCCTCTCTTCAACACGGTCATAGTCCCTCTGCTCAGCTATGAACCTGTTTCCAATGAGGGCCTCCCACTCGCCTGCCACCTGAGGCATATCATCAAAGCTGCTCAAGGACATTCCACCCTGCTGGAGGATTTTTTCCAAGAGAAAGAGGCCAAAATCATAAACCTGATCGTCCTGTGGATCCTGCATACCGTGTCTGATTTGGAGCTGATGTCTGAGATCATCACATATGTGCTCCCTGAAGCCATCCCATAGTCTGCCAGGACCCGATGGATTGCAATGGCCAAGGATGGTGGCAAAGAGATGTCTGAGCTGAGCACCTGTTTTCATGCCACTGGCTTCCTGGAGACAAAACCTCAGCTCCTGATCATCATCCAGAAGTCCCCTTGCACGACAGGCCTCCTTGTAAGTCGCATATTGTATGCCATCCACCGACCTAAGCTCCTCAAAGGATCTAGCCCCTTGACCACTGTGAGGAGAGTGCGCACAAAAAATCTCTCTCCTGATCTAGGGTTTGCAAAGTGAAGGCGACCGATGCTATAACCTCTTTGGCGTGGTGTCCATACCTTTTCCTCTGATTGCCAGGTAAAATGCTCAGGAAAATCCACATAGAGCAGATCACGTGCTTCAGGGTAGATATCATTGGCCTCAAAGTAACCCATGAGCGGTGTCTTTTTCGCCTCAGCCCTTTCCAGGATGTTGTCCACATCCTGGTCGGGATCAAAGATGATTGTGTGGTGGTCCCTTTCATGGACTGGCAGTGCCATGACTGCAGGCACCTGGGTGTGGATTTCCCGCTCCAGCAACCTCCAACAGGCCTCATGAGCACTGACATAGCGAGCGTCCAGGTACTGCTTAATTTCATCCTGGGTGCGACCAAACTCCATCGTGGTCCGATCATGGCCCTTGTAGAGATACTTGTGGATATACTTGATACACCTCACATTGATGGTGAGTTCGGGGTTGATGTGACACCAGAATTTGAGCAAGAGCAGAGCAGAGTATGGCACAACCCATCTGTTGTCCAGCATGTCACCTCTGACATTGTGCAGCCTTCCATCATTGCGACGACGATATTTTGGATATCCATCCTCATTCAGACTGGTTTCCTCACAGAAGGGCTTTGGGAAGTTTTTCTTGCACTTGCCATTTTCCATGCAGGGTGCGTTTGGTTTCATTTGTCCACAGGGACCATGTGTCATCAGCTCACAGACCAACCGGTAGAGGACAGGATGAGTCTCTGGATCAGGGAACTCTGCTGAAATCATTGAATCCACCTCATGTGGATGTCTGATCTTGGAATCTCTTTCAAACCAGATAAGAATATGCATGTGTGGGAGTCCCCTTTTCTGGAATTCAATGGTGTCGATGTGAGCGACGGTTTCCCCAAAAATCCTTTCCTTGACGATCAAGTCAATGAGGTATTTCTTTTTGAGCTGGAACACCCGCGACACCAGGTCAGGCCTGTCCTGAGGAGTTTGTCCGGGCAACAATGCATCCAATACCTCCTGCCAGTTGGGATTGGCAGTCATGGTAATAAAGAGATCTGCCACACCATGCTTCCTTGAAATGGCCAGAGAGTTCTGCAGGTTTTGCTGCATGTCCCGTGTCCCCCCTGAAATGTGGCAGGCAGAATGGATCTTGCGGCCAAGTTGTTTGGATCTCTGTCATTGTCATTGCGATGAAAGGCATCCATCATCTGGTTATACATCTCAGCACGGAGAGTGTGTTGATTTGTCCTGATCCACCACAGCCTGCTTTGCTCTGCAGCGGCCCAAGAGTCTACAATGTACTGCTGGAATAATTTGCCAGCGCGCAGGAGTGTTGTAGGTTCTTCTGTTCTCTGGAAGAGATGGTAGGAATGGAACTGAATTTGGGTGACACGCCCACTTCGCTCGAGCTGGACAATACCATCCCTAGGCTCAGGGATGATGCCATCTCCAGGAAGAACCACCGCAATCTCATCCGCAGTAGGGATATTATACCTCCTAGGATCCCTGTGTTCCCTGTATGTGAGCCTAGCCCGGATCTCACCATTATGTCCCTGAGCTCTGAGCCTCTCAGCCGCTTGTCTATATATGGGACCATGAGGATTGCATAGGAGGAGCATTTCCTGCAAGTCTCCCATGATAGTTGGAGACAGCCCTGGGTTACGCGTGTTCCTCTGTGCCAAAGCCAATGCTGGATCATATATATAAAGTTGGGCATACTGTATCCGCCTCCCAGGGTTAGGGATGAGAGAGCCATGAATATGATACAGTTCGCCCTGCAGCTTGAGGACATATGGACCACGACCCTCCCGAAGCACATCTAGATCAAACTCGGCTCCCAAGGAAGTGAATGCAAATGCAGCATTGTACTGCCTGATGTTCTTGCGAAACTGTTTGGCCTCAGGGTCCTGGCCCTCTAAGAGCCGTCTCAATGGCTGAGGGAGCACTGGCAGCTCTGGAAGCTGCACCTTTCCTTCTGAACAGCAATCACCAAATCTGGGCCGATTTGAGGATTTCAGCAGGCGTTCTGCGATCCAGTGTAATGCTTCACAGTCAGGGCAGGGAATAACCATGGGACCCAGATCATGACGCTGCACATCTGCCTCAATTATTCTAGAGCGACCGAGTGGAATAGGAGGAGGAGGTCGCTGAGGACGCTGCCGAGGTACAGGGAGTGCCTGAGGAGGCCGAGGAGGTGCAGGGAGTGGCTGAAGAGGCTGTGGAGGTGCAGGGAGTGGATGAGGAGGCTGAGGAGGTGCAGGGAGTTGCTGAGGAGGCTGAGGAGGTGCAGGGAGTCACTGAAGAGGCCGCAGAAGTGCAGGGAGTAGCGGAGGCACTGGTCTTATTGCATTGGCCTGAGCACGCAATGCTGCCACTCCTGCAGAACCTACTACAGGAGGTCTAGGAGCCGGTTGTAAAGGTGCCTGCCTGGGTCTTCCCAAGGGCTGTGCTGGGATAGGCTGTATACCAGCAGTGTGAGCACGCAAATCTGCCACCGCTGTAGAGCCTGCTACAGGTTGTCCAATTCCAGCCGCCTGAGCACGCAACTGAGCAATTGCTGCAGAACCTACTACAGGAGCTGGCTGTCCAGCGTCAGGCCTATTTCTCCTGAGGGGCTGTAATCGTGGGATAGCTGCTAACTGTGCACGAAGGGCTGCCACCTGCTCTCCAGGACTGGCATCAGGTGGATATGATGGCCCCGCAAGCGTAGGAGGGCGCAATGGAGCTGGCTGTACAGGGTCTGACCTGTGTCCTCCCAGGGGCTGCCATGGTGTGACAACTGCTAACTGAGCACGAAGGGCTGCCACCTGCTCTGTAGGACTGGGATCAGGAGCAAGTGATGGCCCCGCAGGCATTGGTGGACGTGATGGCCCTGCCACAGGTTGTTGAAAAGGATCGGCTGCACTGCTTCTAGAAGGAGGGTGAGGGATGGCAAAAGGCGGTGGTGGAGGGGGTGGCTGGTTCTGAGGTCCAATATGCACTCTCCGACGCGCTCTCCGATGCCTGGGTGGTGTCATCACCTCCTGCCCCTCCCTCGCACTTTGACGCACCTGCCGACGGATGCTCTCTGGGGTAGATGGAGCCCTGAGAAATGCAGGCATAAGAGTAGAGAGAGAATAAAGATATCAATATCAGACTTACATTGCAAGCAGAATAAGGCAAACTCAGGGAAAACAGGCTGTGTGGGTATCTCAGACCGATTGCAAAGCCACTGATCCTAATATAAATACTGCAAACAGCAGATACAGTTACAAAAACTTACCAGAAAGGGGATAATACCCAGGTAGGGTATGCAGTAGTGACAGGACAAATGCACTTGAAAAGTGCCTACAAAATGCCAAAAAAGCAAAGTTATAGCAAATAAGCACACAATAAGCATCAATAAAATGCAGGTACAATAGCATAACACTCACCAGAAACACCCAGGTAGCAAGTGGAGCAGTGACAGGAAGAATGTCACTTGAAAAGTGCCAAAAAAAAGCCAAAAAAGCGAAATTATAGCCAAAAAGAACATAATAAGCATCAAGAAAAGGCAGGTACAATAGCATAGCACTCACCAGAAACAGCCAAGTACTCAGTGCAGCAGTGACAGGACAAATATCACTTGAAAAGTGCCAAAAAAAAGCCAAAAAAGCGAAATTATAGCCAAAAAGAACATAATAAGCATCAAGAAAAGGCAGGTACAATAGCATAGAACTCACCAGAAACAGCCAGATAGCAGGTGCAGCAGTGACAGGACAAATATCACTTGAAAAGTCCCTAAAAAAAGCCAAAAAAGCGAAATTATAAATAACAAACATAAGAAAAAGACAGTTTCAGTAGCATCAAACTCACCAGAAAGAGCCTAGATAGGAAGTTAATAGAAGAGATGCAGGTGGTGGGAGGGATGGGATGGGATGGGATGATGGTAGAAGGAGGGCAGAGGGGACCGGCTGCGCAGCGTCTGCCAGGTCACCCAGCGCTGTACCGGCAAGCACCAGAGACCGGTCTGGGCTGGGCTCGCGGCTGCGCCGCTCGCTCCGCTGACCTAATTTTTACGTAATATTATTTGTAATATTAATTGTCAGCCTCGACACCCACAACCCACCGAGCGCATTTAACTCTTAGATACTTGAGACAGAAATAGATGTGAAAGAAGCACGCTGGGAGGACGGTGGGAGGATGATGGCAGAGGGAGAGAACGCGCGTCGTGCGCAGCATCTTAGTCAGTATGCGTGGTCTGTTTGCGTCTTAGTCAGGATTACGTAAAACGCAAACACCCCCGCAACCACCCACGCACCCATCTTTATACTATTGACTAGGTGGGTACCCGCGCTTCGCGCGGGGGTGCAGGTCAAGCACCTTGGTAAGGTCAAATGCATCAGTAAGGTCAAGTGAATCAGTAAGGTCAAGTGCATTGGGGTAAATAGGATCATGCAAAATATATCCCTGTTCATATAGTATCATGAATCATGTATGCACCCATGGAACAGCCGAACATGCAGAGCTCTCTCTCGACCTCTGGGATGGGCCTCCCAGCGACTCTAGACATGAAAGTGGTAATAGTCTTGACTGAATCATCAGAGATTATAAGATTGTGCCTATTGTCATAATCAACAGCTTTCAAAGCTTGTGCATTGTGAAATAGATCCAATAGTGATCTTGGGGATCCTGAATTTTGACAATGTGGTTATATCGATATGCCAGCTGATCCTCCGGTGACACTCTCACAGAACCAGAAACAATACCAAAATCAGAAATGGGGGAAGACCCAAAGTGCAGTTGGATAGCATGTCCCCAAACGTAACGTGTCCTCACAGGTAGCGTGTCCCCACATGTAACGTGTCCTCACACGTAACGTGTCCTCACACGTAACGTGTCCTCACAGGTAGCCTGTCCCCAAACGTAGCGTGTCCTCACAGGTAACGTGTCCCCACAGGTAGCCTGTCCTCACACATATTAGGGACATGTATCAGTATCTATTTTGTGACATATATAAAATAGGAAAAGAAACCACATTTAAGCAGCTGTTCTTATTAAATTTAGCAAAGTCAGGATAATTCAATGATATCTATATTTATTTTCAAACAAAGATAAAAAAAACACACTACATTAAAACAGAAGTTGTTATCAACTTGAGCAAAGTGAGTATAAGTTATTGATATCCATTTGCGAAAAAATGTCAAAAAAATTACAGGATAGTTAAGGTGGCTGTTATTGAGGTTAGCAAGTTTGAATTATTGATGTCTATTTGCGAAAAAATATCAAAAAAATGTACAGGATATTTAAGTTGGCTATTATTAAGGTTAGCAAGTTAGGTGTATTGATAGCAATTTGCGAAAAAATATCAAAAATATACAGGACATTGAAGCAGAAGCTAGTGTCAACTTACAGCCAAAGAAGCCCAGAGACACCCAGAAAGACACCCAGAGACACCCAGAGACACACACAAAGACACCCAGAGCCCAGCCAAAGCAATAGTAAGCCCACCAGTACAGCCAGAACACAGGAAGACACCAGTGGGGAGTGCGGTGCTGCAGCATCGCTCTCTTTATACCAAGCGAAGGGTCGTGCACGGACCACCCTCGCGTATGGTCGCGATGAACGCGAACCGGTCACGTGACCTGGGACGCTGCGCAGCAGCGTCAATGGTCTGGCCTGGGCCAGGGGCCTAGGCTCGCGGCTGCGCCGCTCGCTCCGCTGACCTAATTTTTACGTAACATTATTTGTCAGCGGTGCGCCCACAACCCACTGAGCGCGTTTCACTCTTAGATAGGTGGGTACCCGCGCTTTGCGCGGGGGTGCAGGTCAAACACCTCGGTAAGGTCAAATGCATCAGTAAGGTCAAGTGCATTGGGGTAAATAGGATCATGCAAAATATATCCCTGTCCATATAGTATCATGAATCATGTATGCACCCATGGAACAGCCAAACATGCAGAGCTCTCTCTCGACCTCTAGGATAGCCCTCCCAGCGACTCTAGACATGAAAGTGGTAATGGCCTCGACTGAATCATCAGAGATTATAAGATTGCACCTATTGTTATAATCCACAGGTTTCTAAGCTTGTGCATTGTGAAATAGATCCAATAGTGATCTTGGGGATCCTGAATTTTGACAATGTGGTTATATCGATATGCCAGCTGATCCTCCGGTGACACTCTCACAGAACCAGAAACAATACCAAAATCAGAAATGGGGGAAGACCCAAAGTGCAGTTGGATAGCATGTCCTCACACGTAACGTGTCCTCACAGGTAGCATGTCCGCACAGGTAGCGTGTCCGCACAGGTAGCGTGTCCTCACAGGCAGTGTGTCCCCAAACGTAGCGTGCCCTCACAGGTAACGTGTCCCCACAGGTAGCGTGTCCTCACAGGTAGCATGTCCCCACACGTAATGTGTCCTCACAGGTAGCGTGTCCTCACACGTAACGTGTCCTCACACGTAACGTGTCCTCACACGTAACGTGTCCTCACACGTAACGTGTCCTCACACGTAACGTGTCCTCACAGGTAGCATGTCCTCACAGGTAGCGTGTCCCCAAACGTAGCGTGTCCTCACAGGGAACGTGTCCCCACAGGTAGCGTGTCCTCACACATATCAGGGACATGTAGCAGTATCTATTTTGTGACATATATAAAATAGGAAAAGAAACCACATTTAAGCAGCTGTTCTTATTAATTTTAGCAAAGTCAGGATAATTCATTGATATTATCAGTATCTATTTTGTGACATATATAAAATATGAAAAGAAACCACATTTAAGCAGCTGTTCTTATTAATTTTAGCAAAGTCAGGATAATTCAATGATATCTATATTTATTTCTCAAAAAAAGATAAAAAAAACACACTACATTATGTAAAACAGAAGTTGTTATCAACTTGAGCAAAGTGAGTATAAGTTATTGATATCCATTTGCGAAAAAATGTCAAAAAAATTACAGGATAGTTAAGGTGGCTGTTATTGAGGTTAGCAAGTTTGATTTATTGATGTCTATTTGCGAAAAAATATCAAAAAATGTACAGGATATGTAAATTGGCTATTGTTAAGGTTAGCAAGTTAGGTTTATTGATAGCTATTTGCGAAAAAATATCAAAAAAATGTACAGGATATTTAAGTTGGCTATTATTAAGGTTAGCAAGTTAGGTGTATTGATAGCAATTTGCGAAAAAATATCAAAAAATATACAGAACATTGAAGCAGAAGCTGGTGTCAATTCACAGCCAAAGAAGCCCAGAGACACCCAGAGACACACAGAAAGACACCCAGAGACACACAGAAAGACACCAAGACACCAGCCAAAGCAGTAGTAAGCCCACCACAGCCAGAACACAGGAGGACACCAGTGGGAAGTGCGATTCTGCAGCATCGCTCTCTTTATACCAAGCGAAGGGTCGTGCACGGACCACCCTCGCGTATGGTCGCGAACCGGTCACGTGACCTGGAACGCTGCTGCGCAGTGTTTGTAACTCGCGGCTGCGCCGCTCGCGCGCTCCGCTGACAAACTAATGACCAAGCATTGGTCAGCGGGCCCACAACCACCCACCCCCCGCGTTTAACTCTTAGACTAGGTGGATACCCGCGCTTCGCGCGGGGGTGCAAGTCAAACGCCTCGGTAAGGTCAAACACATCAGCAAAGTCAAACACCTTGGGTAAATCAAACTTGGGATAAGTCAAACACATTCAGATAAGTAAAATGCATCTTATTGATTAAAAGTAGCTCTAAGTAACACATTGAGGTAGGTAATGTTATGACCATGCTGCTTGACCAACTCTGGTACCTCTGCACCTCCTCTGACTCTATTCCGCAATGTCCACACTTCGACCTTTTGATCTCCTTGTTCTTTCCTATTCACATACTTCCCCTTATGACTCTATTCACCAGCCTTCCTTACTTAACCCTTAACATAGCAATTCCGGAGCATCAGGAGTTCCATTTGTTCCGCTATCAATTCCCTAGGTGGGTACCCACACTTTGCATGGGGGTGCAAGTCAAATGCATCGGTAAGGTCAAACACATTGGGTGATTCAAACTTGGGATAAGTCAAACACATTCGGATAAGAAAATTTCATTCAGATAAGTAAAACCCTTCTTATTGATTGAAAGTAACTCTAAATAACACATCAAGGTAGGTAATGTTATGACCATGCTCAACCAACTCCGGTACCCCCGCACCTCTGACTCTATTCCACAATGTCTGCACTTCAACCTTGTGATCCCCTTGTTCTTCACATATTTCCCCTAATGACTCTTTTCACCAGCATTCCATACTTGACCCTCAGCACAGCAAGTCCAGAGCGTCAGGAGTTCCATTTGTTCCGCTACCAATTAGACCCTTGGTCTTTTGCCTATTGTTCTTAGTTCTACACTGCACCCCCTTGTAGTTCCTCTTGTTTCGCATTAGGTACTTTTATTCTAGTTACTTGCACTGGAATTGCTTACCTCTACCTTCTGACATGTTGTCTCAGCTCTTTGTATAAAACCCAGTCATGTGTGCCTCTGTTCAGCAATCAGATAATCGACTTTGATATGTCACTCCCTTTGCACTGTCTCCGGTTATTAGACCTGCAAGGCCTCTGTCTCTCTGACCTCCGTCTTCCAACTTGATTTCTCATATCCAACTTAACTCAATTCTTGAACCCTTACTACTTCAGTTACAATACTCAACCTCTTCCAACTTCCAATCTCAGATCTCCAGAATACTTAGGATGATAGTTGGGGGTGCAACATATAAGTTGGAGCTGCAGTCCTTTTAGATCCAAACCTGATACATAACAGGTAATGACTCTACACATTTCTCCCATGTCTCATGTCCCCTACCTCACATGTAGTGTGTCCTTGCCTGTAGTGTGTCATCACACTTTATCTGTCCTCACACGTATTGCATCCTCACATGTGGCATGTCCCCACACGTAGTGTGTCCCAAAGCATAGTGTGCGTAGTGTGTCTCCACATGTAGCATGTCTCCATATGTAGTGTGTCCCCACATGCAGTACAGTGTGCATGGCATGTCCCACATGCATAACATGTCCCTCAAGTATTCTGTGTGTAGCATGTCCCTGGTTTGTAGCATGTGCCCAAACATAGCGTGTCCCTAAATTATAGCATGTGTGTCCCCCATGCATAGCGTGTCCACATGTCTAGCATGTCCCTACATGTAGTGTGTGTAGCGTGTCCCCCAAGTATAGCTTGTGTAGAATGTCCCTTGTTTGTAGTGTTTTCCCCTGTAGTGTGTCCCTTGTTTGTACCATGTCCCCCAAGCATAGTGTGTCCCCACATATAGTGTGCACATCCCCATGCATAGCATGTGTGTCCCCATGCATAACATGCGTGTCTCCACGCATAACATGAGTGTCCCCAAGTATAGTGTGTGTGTCTCCACGCATAACATGGGTGTCCCCAAGCATAGTGTGCGTGTCCCCAAGCATAGCGTGCATGTCCCCACGCATAACATGCATGTCTCCATGCATAGTGTGCGTGTCCCCACGCATAACATGCATGTCTCCATGCATAGCGTGCGTGTCCCCAAGCATAGTGTGTGTGTCCCCACGCATAACATGAGTGTCTCCATGCATACCATGAGTGTCTCCACACATAGCATGGGTGTCCCCAAGCATAGCGTGTGTGTCGCATCCCATGCATGTCTCCACGCATATGCATGTCCCCATGCATAGTGTGTGTAGCATGCCCCTCAAGTATAGCATGCATAGCATGTCCCAATGGCATGTGTAGCATATCCCCAAGGGCCTCAAAGTGAAGCAAGCAGAGGCTGTTACTACTTATTAACTTTTAGCAAGCTCAGGGACATGTATCAATATCTATTTTGTGACATATACAGACATAAATAAAATAGTCAAGGAATCTATATTTAAGCAGCTCCTGTCATTAATTTTTAGCAAAGTCAGGATTATCTATTTTTCGAAAAAATGTCAAGAAAATGTCCAGTACATGTAAGCTGAAGCTGTTATTAATTTTAGCAAAGTTAGGATTATCTATTTTTCGAAAAATGTCAAGAAAATGCACTGTACATTTAACCTGGAGCTGTTGTCAATTTTCACAAAGTCAGGATAATTTATTGATATCTATTTGCGAAAAAATGTCAAAAAAGCACAGTACATTGAAGCAGAAGCTGGTATTAATGCCCAGCCAAAGCCAGAGAAGCCCAGAGACTGACAGAGAAACCAAGAGCCCAGCCAAAGCCATAGTAAGCCAGCCACCAGTATAGCCAGAGAGGAGTGGCTGGTGAGTGGCTTTACAGTAAATAAACCAATAAAACAAACCACATTTAAAAGCAGAATCTCATTAATTTTAGAGGGAACTTATTGATGTCTATTTTCGAAAAAAACCTGAAAAATATTGATATTAAAATACTTTTTTTCAGCAGTCTTGGGATTTTATTTAAATCTATTTTCGAAAAAAATCACAAAAATATAAAGCACATGTGAATGCAATATGATAAAAAAAAAGGAACCAATAAAATTATAAACACAAATAAAATAAAATACATTGGAATGCATTAAAAAAGAGATATTACTTACCAATAGATAGCCAGCCACGCCAATAGATAGTCAGCCAACCAAAGCCATAGACAGCCAGCCAGCTAAAGGAGGAGACAGCAGACCGAGCTGACAGCAGACAGCACCCAGATCAGACAGAGCACAGAGCTGACAGCGGACAGAGCAGACAGCGCAGAGCAGACAGCGCAGAGCACAGAGCACAGGGCACAGAGCACATAGCGGACAGCAGACAGAGGAATCGCCGGTTGGGCAGGTTCCTGGCGTTATGTCCTTACCGTTCGGCCTTTATACCGTGCGCGCGTGTCGTGCACGGACCACACTCGCGTATGCGCGCTCTGGTCGCGAACGGGTCACGTGACCACTGCGCAGCGTTCTCTCGCGGCTGCGCCGCTCGCCGCTGACCTAATTTGGAACGCAAATGGTCACGTGACCATGCTGCGCAGCGTTCTTGGCTCGCGGCTGCGCCGCTCGCGCGCTCCGCTGACAAACTAATGACCAAGCATTGGTCAGCATTTGTCAGCGCGCCCACAACCTCTACCGTGCGCGCGTGTCGTGCACGGACCACACTCGCGTATGCGCGCTCTGGTCGCGAACGGGTCACGTGACCACTGCGCAGCGTTCTCTCGCGGCTGCGCCGCTCGCCGCTGACCTAATTTGGAACGCAAACGGTCACGTGACCATGCTGCGCAGCGTTCTTGGCTCGCGGCTGCGCCGCTCGCGCGCTCCGCTGACAAACTAATGACCAAGCATTGGTCAGCATTTGTCAGCGCGCCCACAACCTCCCACCGTGCTGCTTTCACCTATAGGAATTGTCTGGGCCAGGGGCCTAGGGCTCGTGGCTGCGCCGCTCGCATCCGATTGGCCAGCTGACCAATGCTGACCTAAAACCTGACATAAACACGACGCCCACAACCCACTGCCCCCGTTTAACTCTTAGACTAGGTGGATACCCGCGCTTCGCGCGGGGGTGCAAGTCAAACGCCTCGGTAAGGTCAAACACATCAGCAAAGTCAAACACATTCAGATAAGTAAAACACATCTTATTGATTAAAAGTAGCTCTAAGTAACACATTGAGGTAGGTAATGTTTTGACCATGCTGCTTCACCTCTGCACTCCTCTGACTCTATTCCGCAGCATCCACACTTCAACCTTTTGATCCCCTTGTTCTTTCCTATTCACATACTTTCCCTTATGACTCTATTCACCAGCCTTCCTTACTTAACCCTTAGCATAGCAAGTCCAGAGCATCAGGAGTTCCATTTGTTCCGCTATCAATTAGGTAGGTGGGTACCCACACTTCGCATGGGGGTGCAAGTCAAACACATCGGTAAGGTCAAACACATTGGGTGAATCAAACTTGGGATAAGTCAAACATATTCGGATAAGAAAATTTCATTCAGATAAGTAAAACTCTTCTTATTGATTGAAAGTAACTCTAAATAACACATCAAGGTAGGTAATGTTATGACCATGCTCAACCAACTCCGGTACCCCCGCACCTCCGACTCTATTCCACAATGTCTGCACTTCAACCTTGTGATCCCCTTGTTCTTCACATATTTCCCCTTATGACTCTTTTCACCAGCATTCCATACTTGACCCTCAGCACAGCAAGTCCAGAGTGTCAGGAGTTCCATTTGTTCCGCTACCAATTAGACCCTTGGTCTTTTGCCTATTGTTCTTGTTCTACACTGCACCCCATTGTAGTTCCTCTTGTTTCGCATTAGGTACTTTTATCCTAGTTACTTGCACTGGAATTGCTTACCTCTACCTTCTGACATGTTGTCTCAGCTCTTTGTATAAAACCCAGCCATGTGTGCCTCTGTTCAGCAATCAAATAATCGACTTTGATACGTGACTCCCTTTGTACTGTCTCCAGCTCTTAGACCTGCAAGGCCTCTGTCTCTCTGACCTCCGTCTTCCAACTCGATTTCTCATATCCAACTTAACTCAATTCTTGAACCCTTACTACTTCAGTTACAATACTCAACCTCTTCCAACTTCCAATCTCAGATCTCCAAAATACTTAGGATGATAGTTGGGGGTGCAACATAGAAGTTGAAGCTGCAGTCCTTTTAGATCCACACCTGATACATAACAGGTAATGACTCTACACATTTCTCCCATGTCTCATGTCCCCTACCTCACATATAGTGTGTCCTTGCCTGTAGTGTGCCATCACACTTTATCTGTCCTAACACGTATTGCATCCTCACATGTAGCATGTCCTCACATGTGGCATGTCCCCACACGTAGTGTGTCCCCAAGTATAGTGTGCATAGTGTGTCTCCACATGTAGCATGTCTCCATATGTAGTGTGTCCCCATATGCAGTACAGTGTGCATGGCATGTCCCACATGCATAACATGTCCCTCAAGTATTTTGTGTGTAGCATGTCCCTGGTTTTTAGCATGACCCCAAATGTAGCATGTCCCTAAATTATAGCATGTGTGTCCCCCATGCATGGCGTGTCCACATGTGTAGCATGTCCCTACATGTAGTGTGTGTAGCATCTCCCTCAAGTATAGTGTGCAAAGTGTGTCCCCAATGCATAACATGTCCCCCAAGTATAGTGTGCATAGCATGTCCCTTGTTTGTAGTGTTTTCCCCTGTAGTGTGTCCCTTGTTTGTACCGTGTCCCCTAAGCATAGAGTGTCCCCACATATAGTGTGCACATCCCCATGCATAGGGTGCGTGTCCCCATGCATAGTATGCTTGTCCCCATGCATAACATGCGTGTCTCCACGCATAACATGGGTGTCCCCAAGTATAGCATGTGTGTCCCCATGCATAGCATGCCTGTCTCCACGCATAACATGGGTGTCCCCAAGCATAGCGTGCGTGTCCCCACGCATAACATGCATGTCTCCATGCATAGGTGCATGTCCCCAAGCATAGCGTGCATGTCCCCATGCATAACATTCGTGTCTCCATGCATACCATGAGTGTCTCCACACATAGCATGCGTATCCCCAAGCATAGCGTGCGTGTCCCCACGCATAACATGCATGTCTCCATGCATAACATGCCTGTCCCCATGCATAGTGTGTGTAGCATGCCCCTCAAGTATAGCATGCATAGCATGTCCCAATGGCATGTGTAGCATATCCCCAAGGGCCTCAAAGTGAAGCAAGCAGAGGCTGTTACTACTTATTAACTTTTAGCAAACTCAGGGACATGTATCAATATCTATTTTGTGACATATACAGACATAAATAAAATAGTCAAGGAAACCATATTTAAGCAGCTGCTGTCATTAATTTTAGCAAAGTCAGGATTACCTATTTTTCGAAAAAATGTCAAGAAAATGTCCAGTACATGTAAGCTGAAGCTGTTATAAATTTTAGCAAAGTTAGGATTATCTATTTTTCGAAAAATGTCAAAAAAATGCACTGCACATTTAACCTGGAGCTGTTGTCAATTTTCACAAAGTCAGGATAATTTATTGATATCTATTTGCGAAAAAATGTCAAAAAAGTACAGTACATTGAAGCAGAAGCTGTTATTAATGCCCAGCCAAAACCAGAGAAGCCCAGAGACTGACAGAGAAACCCAGAGCCCAGCCAAAGCCATAGTAAGCCAGGCACCAGTATAGCCAGAGAGGGGTGCCTGGTAAGCAGCTTTACAGTAAATAAAACAATAAAACAAACCACATTTAAAAGCAGAATCTATTGTCATTGATTTTAGAGGAAACTTATTGATGTCAATTTTCGAAAAAAACCTGAAAAATATTGATATTAAAATACATTTTTTTCAGCAGTCTTTGGATGTTATTTAAATCTATTTTCGAAAAAAATCACAAAAATATAATGCACATGTGACAATACTATATGATGAAAAAAAAAGGAACCAATAAAATTACCAACAAAAATAAAATAAAATACATGGCAATGCATTAACAAACAGATATTACCTACCAATAGATAACCAGCCAGCCAAAGCAATAGACATCCAGCTAGCTAAAGGAGGAGACAGCAGACAGAGGAGACAGCAGACAAAGCAGACAGCAGACAAAGCAGACATCAGACAAAGCAGCCAGCAGACAGCAGACAGCAGACAGCAGACAGCAGACAGCAGACAGAGCAGACAGCAGACAGAGGAATCGCCGGTTGGGCAGGTTCCTGGCGTTCCCTCCTTACCGTTCGGCCTTTATACCGCGCACGCGTGTCGTGCACGGACCACGCTCGTGTATGCGCGCTCTGCTCGCGAACGGGTCACGTGACCGCTGCGCAGCGTTTATGCTTGCAGCTGCGCCGCTCGCCGCTGACCTAATTTGGAACGCAACGGTCATGTGACCATGCTGCGCAGCCTTCTTGGCTCGCGGCTGCACCGCTCGCGTGCCGCTGACAAACTGATGACCTAAAACCTGACATAAGCTCGACGCCCACAACCCACCGAGCCGCTTTCATATAGTGTAACTAGGTGGGTACCCGCGCTTCGCGCGGGGGTGTAGGTCAAACACATCGGTAAGGTCAAGTGCATTGGGGAAAATAAAAGTAACCAATTTGCATCAAGTAAAATCAAGTAACACACATAAACCATATCAAGAGAAGTGGATATAATAAAATCAAGGAGCTCTAAGTAATACATCTTTATATACAATGTTGGTTGTGTCCAAACCCTCCTCAAGCAAGACCTTCACTCTGTTCCAGTTGGTCCCTCTTGATACACCAACATACAACTGACCATGTCCAAACACTGGATATCTCAGGTCCAGCCCAACCGTACCCAAAGACTGTCCTTGAGACTTGTTGATAGTCATTGCAAATGCCAAACGCACTGGAAACTGCCTCCTTTGCAGCACAAATGGCAACTCTCCCTCTGATGGCTTAATGATGATCCTGGGGATGAAAGCAATATTGCCTGCACATGGACCTGAGATGATCCTGACCTCCAACACTCTAATGCTTATCCTCACCAACCGCAACCTTGTCCCATTGCATAGTCCTTGCTTCTGATCCAAATTGCGCAACAGCATCAGAGGCACTCCAGGCTTGACTTCCAAGTGAGCAGGAGGAAGACAGCCCATCTCTATGGAATTCAGATACTCCACAGGATACCGATCTGCATCGTCGGATTCTTCAATGGAATTTGCACAGTGCAAGACCTGAGCATCACCTGGAAACTCCCTAAACACCATGGAATTGATCTCATTGACCTCAGTGTTTCTGGCACAGAGGATGGCACGCTCCAAAAAGTAATTGTCCTGGGCAGGGACATGATTGCCAATGCCAGGGTATATTTCCTGGATCAGATCTTCAATTCCAGGGCCACAAACCATGTGAGGAGGGAGTGAGAACGTATGATCTAGTGGGAGATCCTTTCCCTGGCCCACATTCTGCAGCCATTCTGCAAACCTGGCTCTGTCAGGGTCATTTCTCACCCGCATGTTCTCTGTCAGATGGAGGACATTGATCTTTGGCCACAGATATGACTTCTGAAGGGTAGCTCCCACGATATCCTCCTTGGAGCCTTTAGGGACAATTGGGAGAGTCTGCTGAAAGTCACCTCCAAAGGCGACTGTGATGCCACCAAAGGGTCTGTCAGGCTGGTCAAGGAAATCCCTCAGTGTCCTGTCAATGGCCTCTATGGCATGGCGATGCTGCATTGCAGCCTCATCCCAGATGAGGAGACTGGCCCGTCTCAGCATGTCAGCCTTGTCAGAGTTCTTTTTGATGGAGGAGAAAGAGCGCTCATGGACAGGAATGGGAATCCCAAGCATGCTATGAGAGGTTGTACCCTTAGTGAGGATAAGTGCAGCCATTGCAGATGAGGCTACTGCAATCACAATGAGGCTCTCTGCTCTACAGGAGTGGATTAGAGTGTTCCATGTGAATGATTTCCCGGCGCCACCTGAGCCAGTGACAAAAAACATTTGTCCATCAGGTTTCCCATGAGCATCTCTGGTCAGTGCCGACCATAATATCTGATCATGCGCAGACCTTTGCCCCTCATTCAGCTTGGGAACCTCCTCATCAGCCATCTGCCTCTCCTGAACAGGGTCATAGTCCCTCTGCTCAGCTATGAACCTGTTTCCAATGAGGGCCTCCCACTCGCCTGCCACCCGAGGCATATCATCAAAGCTGCTCAAGGACATTCCACCCTGCTGGAGGATTTTTTCCAAGAGAAAGAGGCCAAAATCATAAACCTGATCATCCTGTGGATCCTGCATACCATGTCTGATTTGGAGCTGATGTCTGAGATCATCACATATGTGCTCTCTGAAGCCATCCCATAGTCTGCCAGGACCCGATGGATTGCAATGGCCAAGGATGGTGGCAAAGAGATGTCTGAGCTGAGCACCTGTTTTCATGCCACTGGCTTCCTGGAGACACAACCTCAGCTCCTGATCATCATCCAGAAGTCCCCTTGCATGACAGGCCTCCTTGTAAGTAGCATATTGTATGCCATCCACCGACCTAAGCTCTTCAAAGGATCTAGCCCCTTGACCACTGTGAGGAGAGTGCGCACAAAAAATCTCTCTCCTGATCTAGGGTTTGCAAAGTGAAGGCGACCGATGCTATAGCCTCCTTGGCGTGGTGTCCATACCTTGTCCTGTGAGTGCCAGGTAAAATGCTCAGGAAACTCCACATAGAGCAGATCACGTGCTTCAGGGTAGATATCATTGGCCTCAAAGTAACCCATGAGGGTTGTCTTTTTCGCCTCAGCCCTTTCCAGGATGTTGTCCACATCCTGGTCGGGATCAAAGATGATTGTGTGGTGGTCCTTTTCATGGACTGGCAGTGACATGACTGCAGGCACCTGGGTGTGGATTTCCCGCTCCAGCAACCTCCAACAGGCCTCATGAGCACTGACATAGCGAGCGTCCAGGTACTGCTTAATTTCATCCTGGGTGCGACCAAACTCCATCGTGGTCCGATCATGGCCCTTGTAGAGATACTTGTGGATATACTTGATACACCTCACATTGATGGTGAGTTCAGGGTTGATGTGACACCAGAATTTGAGCAAGAGCAGGGCAGAGTATGGCACAACCCATCTGTTGTCCAGCATGTCACCTCTGACATTGTGCAGCCTTCCATCATTGCGACGACGATATTTTGGATATCCATCCTCATTCAGACTGGTTTCCTCACAGAATGGCTTTGGGAAGCCTTTCCTGCACTTGCCATTTTCCATGCAGGGTGCGTTTGGTTTCATTTGTCCACAGGGACCATGTGTCATCAGCTCACAGACCAACCGGTAGAGGACAGGATGAGTCTCTGGATCAGGGAACTCTGCTGAAATCATTGAATCCACCTCATGTGGATGTCTGATCTTGGAATCTCGTTCAAACCAGATAAGAATATGCATGTGTGGGAGTCCCCTTTTCTGGAATTCAATGGTGTGGACGCGAGCGACGGTTTCCCCAAAAATCTTTTCCTTGACGATCAAGTCAATGAGGTATTTCTTTTTGAGCTGGAACACCCGCGACACCAGGTCAGGCCTGTCCTGAGGAGTTTGTCCAGGCAACAACGCATCCAATACCTCCTGCCAGTTGGGATTGGCAGTCATGGTAATAAAGAGATCGGCCACACCATGCTTCCTTGAAATGGCCAGAGAGTTCTGCAGGTTTTCCTGCATGTCCCATGTCCCCCCTGGAATGTGGCAGGCAGAATGGATCTTGCGCCTAAGTTGTTTGGATCTCTGTCATTGTCATTGCGATGAAAGGCATCCATCATCTGGTTATACATCTCAGCACGGAGAGTGTGTTGATTTCTCCTGATCCACCACAGCCTGCTTTGCTCTGCAGCAGCCCAGGAGTCTACAATGTACTGCTTTAATAATTTGCCAGCACGCAGGAGTGTTGTAGGTTCTTCTGTTCTCTGGAAGAGACGATAGGAATGGAACTGAATTTGGGTGACACGCCCACTTCGCTCACGCCCGTCTGGTAATTGGCAATAGCGAATACCAGGTTGCCACCCCAACTCTCCCCTGGGAAAGAGAAAGACATAGTGAAGAGAGGCATAGTTTGGATTCATATCGGATACCCTTTTAAAACGTCCACCTTTGAGCTGGACAATAATATCCCTAGGTTCAGGGATGATGCCATCTCCAGGAAGAACCACCGCAATCTCATCCGCAGTAGGGATATTATACCTCCTAGGATCCCTGTGTTCCCTGTATGTGAGCCTAGCCCGGATCTCACCATTCTGTCCCTGAGCTCTGAGCCTCTCGGCCGCTTGTCTATATATGGGAACATGAGGATTGCATAGGAGGAGCATTTCCTGCAAGTCTCCCATGATAGTTGGAGACAGACCTGGGTTACGCGTGTTCCTCTGTGCCAAAGCCAATGCTGGATCATATATATAAAGTTGGGCATACTGTATCCGCCTCCCAAGGTTAGGGATGAGAGAGCCATGAGTATGATACAGTTCGCCCTGCAGCTTGAGGACATATGGACCACGACCCTCCCGAAGCAAATCTAGATCAAACTCGGCTCCCAAGGAAGTGAATGCAAATGCAGCATTGTACTGCCTGATGTTCTTGCGAAACTGTTTGGCCTCAGGGTCCTGGCCCTCTAAGAGCCGTCTCAATGGCTGAGGGAGCACTGGCAGCTCTGGAAGCTGCACCTTTCCTTCCATACAGAAATCACCAAATCTGGGCCGCCGATTTGAGGATTTCTGCAGGCGTTCTGCCATCCAGTGTAATGCTCCACAGTCAGGGCAGGGAATAACCATGGGACCCAGATCATGACGCTGCACATCTGCCTCAATTATTTTAGAGCGACTGAGTGGAATAGGAGGAGGAGGTCGCTGAGGACGCTGCCGAGGTACAGGGAGTGGCTGAGGAGGCTGAGGAGGTGCAGGGAGCGGCTGAAGAGGCTGTGGAGCTGCAGGGAGTGGCTGAGGAGGCTGAGGAGGAGCAGGGAGTGGCTGAGGAGGCTGAGGAGGTGCAGGGAGTCGCTGAAGAGGCTGCAAAAGCGCAGGGAGTAGCGGCGGCATTGGTCTTATTGCATTGGCATGAGCACGCAATGCTGCCACTCCTGCAGAACCTACTACAGGTTGTCTAGGAGCCGGTTGTAAAGGTGCCTGCCTGGGTCTTCCCAAGGGCTGTGCTGGGATAGGCTGTATACCAGCAGTGTGAGCACGCAAATCTGCCACCGCTGTAGAGCCTACTACAGGTTGTCCAATTCCAGCCGCCTGAGCACGCAACTGAGCAATTGCTGCAGAACCTACTACAGGAGCTGGCTGTCCAGTGTCAGGCCTATTTCTTCTGAGGGGCTGTAATCGTGGGATAGCTGCTAACTGTGCACGAAGGGCTGTCACCTGCTCTCCAGGACTGGGATCAGGTGGATATGATGACCCCGCAAGCGTAGGAGGGCGCAATGGAGCTGGCTGTACAGGGTCTGGCCTATGTCCTCTCAGGGGCTGCCATGGTGTGATAACTGCTAACTGAGCACGAAGGGATGCCACCTGCTCTGTAGGACTGGGATCAGGAGCAAGTGATGGCCCCGCAGGCATTGGTGGACGTGATGGCCCTGCCACAGGTTGTTGAAAAGGATCGGCTGCACTGCTTCTAGAAGGAGGGTGAGGGATGGCAAAAGGCGGTGGTGGAGGGGGTGGCTGGTTCTGAGGTCCAATATGCACTCTCCGACGCGCTCTCCGATGCCTGGGTGGTGTCATCACCTCCTGCCCCTCCCTCGCACTTTGACGCACCTGCCGACGGATGCTCTCTGGGGTAGATGGAGCCCTGAGAAATGCAGGCATAAGAGTAGAGAGAGAATACAGATATCAATATCAGACTTACATTGCAAGCAGAATAAGGCAAACTCAGGGAAAAAAGGCTATGTGGGTATCTCAGACGGATTGCAAAGCCACTGATCCTAATATAAATACTGCAAACAGCAGATACAGTTACAAAAACTTACCAGAAAGGGGATAATACCCAGGTAGGGCATGCAGTAGTGACAGGACAAATGCACTTGAAAAGTGCCACAAAATGCCACAAAAGCAAAGTTATAGCAAATAACAACATAATAAGCATCAAGAAAAGGCAGATACAACAGCATAACACTCACCAGAAACAGCCAGGTACTCAGTGCAGCAGTGACAGGACAAATATCACTTGAAAAGTGACTAAAAAAAGCCAAAAAAGCGAAATTAAAGCAAATAACAACATAATAAGCATCACGAAAAGGTAGGTACAACAGCATAACACTCACCAGAAACAGCCAGGTACTCAGTGCAGCAGTGACAGGACAAATATCACTTGAAAAGTGACTAAAAAAAGCCAAAAAAGCGAAATTAAAGCAAATAACAACATAATAAGCATCAGGAAAAGGTAGGTACAACAGCATAACACTCACCAGAAACACCCAGGTACCCAGTGCAACAGTGACAGGACAAATCTCACTTGAAAAGTGCCTAAAAAAAGCCAAAAAAGCGAAATTATAAATAACAAACATAAAAAAAGGCAGTTTCAGTAGCATCAAACTCACCAAAAAGAACCTAGATAGGATGTTAATGGAAATGAAGCAGGTGGTGGGAGGGATGGGATGGGATGGGATGGGATAGGATGATGGTAGAAGGAGGGCAGAGGGGACCGGCTGCGCAGCGTCTGCCAGGTCACCCAGCGCTGTACCGGCAAGCACCAGAGACCGGTCGGTCTGGGCTCGCGGCTGCGCCGCTCGCTCCGCTGACCTAATTTTTACGTAACATTATTTGTAAGCGGCGCCCACAACCACCCACCCCCCGCGTTTAACTCTTAGACTAGGTGGATACCCGCGCTTCGCGCGGGGGTGCAAGTCAAACGCCTCGGTAAGGTCAAACCCATCAGCAAGGTCAAACACCTTGGGTAAATCAAACTTGGGATAAGTCAAACACATTCGGATAAGAAAATTTCATTCAGATAAGTAAAACACATCTTATTGATTGAAGGTAGGTAATGTTATGACCATGCTGCTCGGCCAACTCTGGTACCTCCATGCCTCCTCTGGCTCTATTCCGCAACGTCCACACTTTGACCTTTTGATCCCCTTGTTCTTTACTATTCACATACTTCCCCTTTGGACTCTATTCACCGGCCTTCCCTACTTGACCCTTAGCATAGCAAGTCCAGAGCATCAGGAGATCCATTTGTTCCACCATCAATGTTACAACTGTTCCGCTCAACCATCTCCGCCATATCCGCATATCCTCCGCACCACCTCTGCACCACCTCCGCACCACCTCCGACTCTATTCCACAACATCCGCATCATCTGCAACCCTCTACCTCGACCCTTGTGATTTCAGTACCCCTGGCCACCTCCATATACTGGTGCCCGTACTCGACCCTGAACACAGCAAGATACCATTTCCGTAATTCCGTTCCAGTTCCGACCTCTGGGAATTCCAATACGTAACAATCAATTAGACCCACATTCCCCTTGTTCTTTTGCCTATTGATTGTTCTTAGTTCTACCCGGCACCCCCTTGTAGTTCCTCTTGTTCCGTATTAGTTACGTACTCCATTTATCCTAGTTACTTTTGCTTGCACTGGAATTGCTTACCTCTACCTTCTGACATGTTGTCTCAGCTCTTTGTATAAAACCCAGTGATGTGTGCCTCTATTCTGCAATCAGATAATTGACTTTGATATGGGACTCCCTTTGCACTGTTTCCTATTCTTACCACAGCAAGTACTTGCAAGGCCTCTGTCTCTCTGACCTCTGACTCCCAACTCGATTTCTGATATCCAACTTAACTCATTTCTTGACCCCTTACCTCTAGGTGGATACCCATGCTTCACACGGGGGTGTAGGTCAAACGCATTGGGTAAATCAAACTTGGGATAAGTAAAACACATCTCATTGCAATTGAAAGTAGCTATAAGTAACACATCAAGATAGGTAATGACTCTACACATGTCTGCATGTGCCCAAGTATAGCGTGCATAGCATGTCCTCCATGCATAGCCTCGAATATAGCATGCTTATTGTGTCCCTGGTTTGTAACATGACCCCACACATAACATGTCTCCAAGTATAGTGTGTGTAGCATGTCCTCCATGCATAGTGTGTCTCTATATGTAGCATGTCCCTGGTTTGTAGCATGTCCCCAAACATAGCGTGTCCCTAAATTATAGCATGTGTGTCCCCCATGCATAGTGTGTCCACATGTGTAGCATGTCCCTACATGTAGTGTGTGTAGCATCTCCCTCAAGTATAGTGTGCAAAGTGTGTCCCCCATGCATAACATGTCCCCCAAGTATAGCATGTGTAGAATGTGCCTGTTTGTAGTGTTTTCCGCACACATAGTGTGTGTAATGTGTCTCTTGTTTGTATTGTGTGCCCCAAGCATAGTGTGTCTGTCCCCAAGCATCGTGTGTCCCCACTCATAGTGTGTGTGTCCCCATGTATAGCCTGTCTGTCCCCAAGAATAGTGTGTCCCCACATGTAACATGCATGTCCCCATGCATAGCGTACATTCCCTTAAGCATAGGGTGCGTGTCCCCGCGCATAACATGCATGTCTCCAAGCATAACATGCGTGTCCCCATGCATAGTGTGTGTAGCATGCCCCTCAAGTATAGCATGCATAGCATGTCCCAATGGTATATGTAGCATATCCCCAAGGGCCTCAAAGTGAAGCAAGCAGAGGCTGTTACTACTTATTAACTTTTAGCAAACTCAGGGACATGTATCACATATACAGACAGAAATAAAATAGTCAAGGAAACCATATTTAAGCAGCTGCTGTCATTAATTTTAACAAAGTCAGGATTATCTCAAAACCAATGTCCAGTACATTTAAGCTGAAGTTGTTATTAATTTTAGCAGAGTCAAGATTATGTATTTTTCGAAAAATGTCAAAGAAATGCACTGTACATTTAACCTGGAGCTGTTGTCAATTTTCATAAAGTCAGGATAATTTATTGACATCTGCGAAAAAATGTCAAAAAAAGTACAGTACATTGAAGCAGAAGCTGTTATTAATGCCCAGCCAAAGCCAGAGAAACCCAGAGACTGACAGAGAAACCCAGAGCCCAGCCAAAGCCATAGTAAGCCAGCCACCAGTATAGCCAGAGAGGAGTGGCTGGTACTTAAGTGGCTTTACAGTAAATAAACCAATAAAACAAACCACATTTAAAAGCAGAATCTCATTAATTTTAGAGGGAACTTATTGATGTCTATTTTAGAAAAAAACCTGAAAAATATTGATATTAAAATACATTTTTTTCAACAGTCTTTGGATGGTATTTAAATCTATTTTCGAAAAAAATCACCAAAATATAATGCACATGTGACAATACTATGATGAAAAAAAAAAAGAACTAATAAAATTACAAACACAAATAAAATAAAAAACATGGCAATGCATTAAACAAATGATATTACCTACCAATAGAAAGCCAGCCAAGCAATAGACAGGCAGCCAGCTAAAGGAGGAGACAGCAGACAGAGCAGACAGCACCCAGAGCAGACAGAGCACAGAGCAGACAGCGGACAGAGCACAGAGCAGACAGCACAGAGCACAGAGCACAGAGCAGACAGAGCACATAGCAGACAGAGCACATAGCAGACAGAGCACATAGCAGACAGATCACATAGCAGACAGCAGACAGAGGAATCGCCGGTTGGGCAGGTTCCTGGCGTTCCCTCCCTACCGTTCGGCGTTTATACCGCACGCGCGTGTCGTGCACGGACCACGCTCGCGTATGCGCGCTCTGGTCGCGAACGGGTCACGTGACCGCTGCGCAGCGTTCTATGCTCGCGGCTGCGCCGCTCGCCGCTGACCTAATTTGGAACGCACACGGTCACGTGACCATGCTGCGCAGCGTTCTTGGCTCGCGGCTGCGCCGCTCGCGTCTGATTGGCCAGCTGACCAATGCTGACCTAAAACCTGACATAAGCACCGCCCACAACCACCCACCCCCCGCGTTTCACTCTTAGACTAGGTGGGTACCCGCGCTTCGCGCGGGGGTGCAGGTCAAGCACCTTGGTAAGGTCAAATGCATCAGTAAGGTCAAGTGAATCAGTAAGGTCAAGTGCATTGGGGTAAATAGGATCATGCAAAATATATCCCTGTTCATATAGTATCATGAATCATGTATGCACCCATGGAACAGCCGAACATGCAGAGCTCTCTCTCGACCTCTGGGATGGGCCTCCCAGCGACTCTAGACATGAAAGTGGTAATAGTCTTGACTGAATCATCAGAGATTATAAGATTGTGCCTATTGTCATAATCAACAGCTTTCAAAGCTTGTGCATTGTGAAATAGATCCAATAGTGATCTTGGGGATCCTGAATTTTGACAATGTGGTTATATCGATATGCCAGCTGATCCTCCGGTGACACTCTCACAGAACCAGAAACAATACCAAAATCAGAAATGGGGGAAGACCCAAAGTGCAGTTGGATAGCATGTCCTCACACGTAACATGGCCTCACAGGTAGCATGTCCGCACAGGTAGCGTGTCCTCACAGGCAGTGTGTCCCCAAACGTAGCATGCCCTCACAGGTAACGTGTCCCCACAGGTAGCGTGTCCTCACAGGTAGCGTGTCCCCAAACGTAGCGTGTCCTCACAGGTAGCGTGTCCTCACAGGCAGCGTGTCCCCACAGGTAGCGTGTCCCCACACGTAACGTGTCCTCACAGGTAGCGTGTCCTCACAGGTAGCGTGTCCCCAAACGTAGCGTGTCCTCACAGGTAGCGTGTCCCCACAGGTAGCATGTCCTCACAGGTAGCGTGTCCTCACAGGTAGTGTGTCCCCAAACGTAACGTGTCCTCACAGGTAGCGTGTCCCCACAGGTAGCGTGTCCTCACAGGTAGCGTGTCCTCACAGGTAGTGTGTCCCCAAACGTAACGTGTCCTCACAGGTAGCGTGTCCCCACATGTAACGTGTCCTCACACGTAACGTGTCCTCACAGGTAGCCTGTCCCCAAACGTAGCGTGTCCTCACAGGTAACGTGTCCCCACAGGTAGCCTGTCCTCACACATATTAGGGACATGTATCAGTATCTATTTTGTGACATATATAAAATAGGAAAAGAAACCACATTTAAGCAG
This sequence comes from Gautieria morchelliformis, assembly GCA_015179125.1. Taxonomy (NCBI): domain Eukaryota; kingdom Fungi; phylum Basidiomycota; class Agaricomycetes; order Gomphales; family Gomphaceae; genus Gautieria; species Gautieria morchelliformis. The sequence continues at coordinate 28,980 of WHVA01000323.1, forward strand.
CTGTTCTTATTAATTTTAGCAAAGTCAGGATAATTCATTGATATTATCAGTATCTATTTTGTGACATATATAAAATATGAAAAGAAACCACATTTAAGCAGCTGTTCTTATTAATTTTAGCAAAGTCAGGATAATTCAATGATATCTATATTTATTTTTCAAACAAAGATAAAAAAACACACTACATTAAAACAGAAGTTGTTATCAACTTGAGCAAAGTGAGTATAAGTTATTGATATCCATTTGCAAAAAAATGTCAAAATAATTACAGGATAGTTAAGGTGGCTGTTATTGAGGTTAGCAAGTTTGAATTATTGATGTCTATTTGCGAAAAAATATCAAAAAAATGTACAGGATATTTAAGTTGGCTATTATTAAGGTTAGCAAGTTAGGTGTATTGATAGCAATTTGCGAAAAAATATCAAAAAAATGTACAGGATATTTAAGTTGGCTATTATTAAGGTTAGCAAGTTAGGTGTATTGATAGCAATTTGCGAAAAAATATCAAAAAATATACAGAACATTGAAGCAGAAGCTGGTGTCAATTCACAGCCAAAGAAGCCCAGAGACACACAGAGACACACAGAAAGACACCCAGAGACACACAGAAAGACACCAAGACACCAGCCAAAGCAGTAGTAAGCCCACCACAGCCAGAACACAGGAGGACACCAGTGGGAAGTGCGATTCTGCAGCATCGCTCTCTTTATACCAAGCGAAGGGTCGTGCACGGACCACCCTCGCGTATGGTCGCGAACCGGTCACGTGACCTGGAACGCTGCTGCGCAGCGTTTGTAACTCGCGGCTGCGCTGCTCGCGCGCTCCGCTGACAAACTAATGACCAAGCATTGGTCAGCGGGCCCACAACCACCCACCCCCCGCGTTTAACTCTTAGACTAGGTGGATACCCGCGCTTCGCGCGGGGGTGCAAGTCAAACGCCTCGGTAAGGTCAAACACCTTGGTAAGGTCAAACGCCTCAGTAAGGTCAAACGCCTCAGTAAGGTCAAACGCATCAGCAAGGTCAAACACCTTGGGTAAATCAAACTTGGGATAAGTCAAACACATTCAGATAAGAAAATGTCATTCAGATAAGTAAAACGCATCTTATTGATTGAAAGTAGCTCTAAGTAACACATCAAGGTAGGTAATGTTATGACCATGCTGCTTGACCAATTCTGGTACCTCCATGCCTCCTCTGGCTCTATTCCGCAATGTCCACACTTTGACCTTTTGATCCCCTTGTTCTTTACTATTCACATACTTCCCCTTTGGACTCTATTCACCGGCCTTCCCTACTTGACCCTTAGCATAGCAAGTCCGGAGCATCAGGAGATCCATTTGTTCCACTATCAATGTTACGACTGTTCCGCTCAACCATCTCTGCCATATCCGCATATCCTCCGCACCACCTCTGCACCACCTCCGCACCACCTCTGACACTATTCCACAACATCTGCACCATCCGCAACCCTCTACCTCGACCCTTGTGATTTCAGTACCCCTGGCCACCTCCAGATACTGGCCCCCGTACTCGACCCTGAACACAGCAAGATACCATTTCCGTAATTCCGTTTCTTCCGATGCCTATTGTAGTTACTCGCCTTGTTCTTTGCCATTGTACTTACCCTACCCTGCACCCCCCTTGTCATCCCATTGTTCCGCATTAGTTACTTGCCCCGTATATCTCTCCGATTCCCACACTCTCCGGAATTGTCTTAGTACCATACCATTGCCTGTTGCTTCAGCTCTTTGTATAAAACCCCCTCATGTATGTCTCCGTTTCTGCAATCAAATAATCGACTTTGATATGTGATTCCCTTCGCACTGTCTCTGCTAGTCTTGTCTCCCTCCGCTCTCGATCGCCTGTCCTCCGCCTCTTCCGCCTCCTCCGACCTTTGTTCTCTGACCCTCGAACCTTGCCTCTCAGTACTCTGTTCCCGACTTCTGCCTTCTCCAATATCCGCAAGTCAATCCCGAAATACTTAGGACGGTAGTTCATCAGGGGTGCAACACATAAGTTGAAGCCGTTGTCCTTTCCAGTTCCGACCTCTGGGAATTCCAATACGTAACAATCAATTAGACCCACATTCCCCTTGTTCTTTTGCCTATTGATTGTTCTTAGTTCTACCCGGCACCCCCTTGTAGTTCCTCTTGTTCCGTATTAGTTACTTACTCCATTTATCCTAGTTAGTTTTGCTTGCACTGGAATTGCTTACCTCTACCTTCTGACATGTTGTTTCAGCTCTTTGAATAAAACCCAGTCATGTGTGCCTCTGTTCTGCAATCAGATAATTGACTTTGATATGTGACTCCCTTTTCACTGTTTCCTGTTCTTACCACAGCAAGTACTTGCAAGGACTCTGTCTCTCTGACCTCTGCCTTCCAACTCGATTTCTGATATCCAACTTAACTGCATTCTTGAACTCTTACCTCTAGGGGGATACCCATGCTTCACACGGTGGTGTAGGTCAAAAACATTGGGTAAATCAAACTTGGGATAAGTAAAACACATCTCATTGCAATTGAAAGTAGCTATAAGTAACACATCAAGATAGGTAATGTCTCTACACATGTCTGCATGTGCCCAAGTATAGCATGCATAGGATGTCCTCCATGCATAGCCTCGAATATAGCATGCTTATTGTGTCCCTGGCCCACATATAACATGTTCCCAAGTATAGTGTGTGTAGCATGTCCTCCATGCATAGTGTGTCTCCACATGTTGCATATCCCCAAGTACAGTGTGCATGGCGTGTCCCACATGCATAGCATGTCCCTGGTTTGTAGCATGTCCCCAAACATAGTGTGTCGACATGTGTAGCATGTCCCTCCATGTAGTGTGTGTAGCATCCCCCTCAAGTATAGTGTGCAAAGTGTGTCCCCAATGCATAACATGTCCCCCAAGTATAGTGTGCATAGCATGTCATTTGTTTGTAGCGTGTCCCCCAAGCATAGTGTGTCCCCACATATAGTGTGCACATCCCCATGCATAGCATGTGTGTCCCTATGCATAACATGCGTGTCTCCACGCATAACATGAGTGTCCCCAAGTATAGTGTGTGTGTCTCTACGCATAACATGGGTGTCCCCAAGCATAGCGTGCGTGTCCCCAAGCATAGCATGCGTGTCCCCAAGCATAGCGTGCGTGTCCCCACACATAACATGCATGTCTCCATGCATAGCGTGCGTGTCCCCAAGCATAGTGTGCGTGTCCCCACGCATAACATGAGTGTCTCCATGCATACCATGAGTGTCTCCACACATAGCATGCGTGTCCCCAAGCATAGCGTGTGTGTCCCCACGCATCCCATGCATGTCTCCACGCATAACATGCGTGTCCCCATGCATAGTGTGTGTAGCATGCCCCTCAAGTATAGCATGCATAGCATGTCCCAATGGCATGTGTAGCATATCCCCAAGGGCCTCAAAGTGAAGCAAGCAGAGGCTGTTACTACTTATTAACTTCTAGCAAACTCAGGGACATGTATCAATATCTATTTTGTGACATATACAGACATAAATAAAATAGTCAAGGAAACCATATTTACGCAGCTGCTGTCATTAATTTTAGCAAAGTCAGGATTATCTATTTTTTGAAAAATGTCAAAACAAATGTCCAGTACATTTAAGCTGAAGTTGTTATTAATTTTAGCAGAGTCAAGATTATCTATTTTTCGAAAAATGGCAAAAAAATGCACTGTACATTTAAGCTGGAGCTGTTGTCAATTTTCACAAATTCCGGATAATTTATTGACTTTTATTTGCGAAAAAATGTCAAAAAAGTACAGTACATTGAAGCAGAGGCTGTGATTAATGCCCAGCCCATGCCAGAGAAGCCCAGAGACTGACAGAGAAACCCAGAGCCCAGCCAAAGCCATAGTAAGCCAGCCACCAGTATAGCCAGAGAAGGAGTGCCTGGCAGCTTTACAGTAAATAAAACAACAAAACAAACCACATTTAAAAGTAGAACCTATTGTCATTAATTTTAGAGGAAACTTATTGATGTCAATTTTCGAAAAAAACCTCAAAAATATTGATATTAAAATTAATTTTTTCAGCAGTCTTTGGATGTTATTTAAATCTATTTTCGAAAAAAATCACACAAACATAACACATGTGACAATACTATATGATGAAAAAAAAACAGGAACCAATAAAATCACTAACACAAATAAATAAAATACATGGCAATGCATTAAAAAAAAGATATTACCTACCAATAGAAAGCCAGCCAAGCCAACAGATAGCCAGCCAGCTAAAGGAGGAGACACCAGAGAGCGCAGCAGACAGCAGACAGCGCAGATACAGCATACAGCGCAGATAGAGCAGAGAGCAGACAGCGCAGATACAGCATACAGCAGACAGCAGAGTGAGGAATTGCCGGTCAGGCAGATTCCTGGTGTTCCATACTACTGAACTGCTATATACCGCGCGCGCGTGTCGTGCACGGACCACGCGCGAATGCGTCACGTGACCGCTGCGCAGCATTCGTTGCCAGCGCAGGGTTGAGCGCTGGAGCCTGCAGATCGGCGTGAACCGCCAGGGGCTCGCGGCTGCGCCGCTCGCGCTCCAGGTTCACGCCGGTCTGCCGGTCACGTGACCGCCGCGCAGCGTTGGTGCTCGCGGCTGCGCCGCTCGCCGCTGACATAACTTTTACGTAATATTATTTGTCAGCGGTGCGCCCACAACCCACCGAGCCGCTTTCACCTATAGGAATAGGAATAGGAATAGGAATAGATAGATGTTGAGGAGAATAGCCCTATAGGTGAGGAAATCTACAGCAGTCCATGACAGGCGGCACTCCTGAGAAATTTAAAAAATTAATTTGCAAGCTGGACTACCTTGGAACACCAAATCTCGAAGAATACTTCGATGCGCACTTAGTTCAAAATGTATTCGAACGATAATTCAAGACTTGGAGAAACATTGCTCGTTTCTTTGCCGCGCATTGCACAGATTTCGATTTTGCCTTGTGTACCGACTTCAGATCACGAATCCAGGATACAGTCAGAAACGAAGCGATGGAGGAAGGAAGACAAGGAACCGCAGCTTTGATCATCCCAGCGATTGAGTTCACAACGTACGAGGAGGGGCTCAATCAAAGCGCATTGCCACGTAACAAACGGGTAAGATCTCGCTCTCAGCTAGTCCTTATAACCCACCTTCCGCAATTTCTCACAATGTTGATTTGAAGGAACTCCTTTCTCTTGTTAATAGGGCGTTTCACGAAAGTGAATACGTGAGTTCGGTCGTGAATAGCCCACGCGTTTGTGCCCCAGCCCGCAGGTGCGGCTCGCCTTCGCATCCTACCCCGGGAGCCGCTGGGGGCCCCGCAGCCCCGTCCAGAAGACCCACACGGGCACACTGCTGCGCACGTCCCATATGGCCAGGGCGCCTTCCTGTGCGGCAACAGTGAATTTAAGGCTGTCGGAAGTCCAGGCGGTGGAGAAGCACGCGTGCGGGGGCATGAGCCGATGGGTGGCGGGAAAACGTGTGTGGTCGGGGGATATGCGAGTGGGGTGGCGGTGACATAAGGACAGGGTGTGCCAAGGCAAGACGAGCCTCGCAGCTTGCTGTCGTGGCATTAGGCCGCGAGGGGTTCGCAAGCGAGGGACGCGCCGGGGATGATGCGGAAGAGGTATGCGCGAGGGGTGTCGCCTACGCATCGGGGGAGATGGACGCTGGAGGGATGAAGAGGAATCAGGAATCAGGAAGTGAAGATAGCGGGCACTGGGGGAAGAGGCTCACCGCGGTTCAAGCAGATGTTGAGACGCAAGACATCACATCTGTGGAAACGCTGGTGATCCCTCGCGGGGGTGTGGACAGCGAGATCGACGAATTGAATGGCCATGTCATTCCCGCCGATGATGAGATGCAGGTCTGAGGGGGTGCGGCCTGCTGTAGAGGAATGAGTGAGGCAGCTGCTTACGGATGTTTTGCGGCACGGCGCACGAGTGTCGTCTGTGAGCTCTGCGGAGAGAAGAACATGTAGTTCACCACGTCGCGCTCGGGGCGCAAACGCTTGAGATGGGATCAGAGAGGGGCTTGTGGCGGGTGTGGGGAGGCCGTGGCGGGGTGCTGGAGGGAATGGAGGGAATTGGGGGAGAGATGGAGCTGGGACTCCGTGCCACCGACTACGGGGAGGAGGAAGTGGGGGACAGACGGGACGAAGGCTGTGGCGAAGTAGGTCGGGAGCAAGTCGAGGTTGAAACTTGTGGGAGGGTCAGAGGGGTGTTCTGGGGAGTGCACCGTGGGAACAAACTCCCTGATAAATCAGTGGGATGTCCACATCTGATTTGCCATATCTGATTTGATGGATGGTCCACCACTGGTTGATGCACACTCCACTGGTCTGGTGGTGGACCATCCACAATATACATCTCATGGTAAGTCCACTGGTGGCTCAGGGGGCGATTGTCCCCTAACCACTCACAGTATGGACTATCCACTCACAATAAGGCCCTTTTTGGAGGACTTTCTCATGCTAACCACCACACCCAAAATACTCAAAATTATTTTCCTCCACACACACACAACCCACACCCTCAGGAAGCATTGCAGCGGCACCTTGGCGACAGCATCCACGCTTCCACAAAAAGAAGCGAAACAAAAAACACCTGCCCCCAAACACAGACCCCCCCCCCCCCCCACCCGCCACGTCACAGCCCAGAATGCGAACCAGCAGCCACCAAGCGAGCAGTAGGACCAGATCTGACCTACTGGCTGAACCTGGAGCGAGCGTCTGCAACAAAGACCAGGCCAGACACTTCCTAGACCGAAACGGCTTCATAGCGAAGGATGACGTGGTGTCATTAGAGCAGCTAAGTTACATACTGCTATCCCTAGCTCACAGCACGTCAGGAAAACCATTACAGGAAGGGATAAGATCAGTCTCAATTCTCATGCTGGAAGAAGCGACAAAAAACGCCAGTTGCGCCATCCTGCAGCATATTGAGAAACAGCTAGACCTGACCTTCAGCAAAATGGACGAGACACTGGAAGTGATCAAGAGCACAACAGAAGTAGCCAAAGCCACTGCGGAGGAAGCCCACCAACAGGTGGAAGACTCATACAGCAGACAAGTACGCGCGGGAGAGGAAATATGTGGAGACGCAGTAGCCACCACATACGCAGCAGCGCTCAAGGGCAACGTACCGTTCTCCCATCCAAACAACCTGGCGAAGGTCAAGGCAAAGGAGAGACAGATACTAGTCGACAGAGACCCAGAAGCGGCACGCAACACCTTGAGCAAGCTAACAGAACAAGAGTTGGTGACCAAGGCAAATGAAGCGATCGCACAGATTGAAGAGTCGTGCAGCGAATCCGAAATCCGGTTCCTGGGAGCCAAGAAACTGATGAAGGGCAGTATCGTTTTCAAGCTAAACGATGTAGTGGTGGCCAAGTGGATACAAGGACACAAAAAGACATTCTTGGACAAGATCAGCGGAACCGCTATAATTAAAGATAGAGCAGTATCAGTCATAGTTGAATATGTCCCGATCAGCCACTCACCAGAAGCGTTAGCAGAAATCAAGAAGATCGAACGAGATTCAAGGCTCCCACCCAATACCTTGATATCCACTCGATGGATAAAGCCCGTCCAGCACTGAACGGAGGGGCAGAGAATGGCCCACGTAATCGCCAAGTTCACTACAGTTGAGGCCACAAACCAAAGCATCAGAGAGGGGCTCATAATCGCAGGCAAAAGAGCGTGGGCCAGGAGAATGAAACGCGAACCACGGAGATGTCTGAAATGTCAAAGACACAACGCCCGACACATGGCTGCAGAGTGCAACGAGCCAAACAGATGCGGCACGTGTGCGAAAGACCACAGAACAGCGGACTGCGAGGAGACCAATCCCGACCGGTTCAGATGCGTCAACTGCAATGCAACAGGGCATGCCTCCTGGGACAGAACGTGCCCGAGCTTCGCGGCAGCGTGTACAGTGATAGAAAGAGCAAACCCTGAACATACGTACAAATACTTCCCCAGCGACGACCCATGGACATGGGAACAACAGGGATGCATGGGAGAAATGACAGATGCGAGTGAATTAATCGCAAGAACAGGTGTCAGAAACAATGCGAATTCACACTTTATTGACGAAAGACTACCTAACAGGGGAAACAGAGAAAGCTACCGAGATACGCGGCGAGGAGGCAACCCGCCGCTAGGCCACAGCGACCAAGGATGGACAAGCCTACCGACTAGACAAACGAGACTCGACAACTACAACATTAACGGAGACCAAAACACACGCCACCAGAGAGCAGACCATGACAATCCATACCATCCATGAATAATGACCGATACCACATGAAACACTTGAAGATCAGACAACAAAATACCAACAAATCACTCACAGCAGTCTTGGACCTTCTAGCTAAGTGCACACCTGAAAATCTTGACATACTAGCGATACAAGAACCATACATTGACTTTCTCGGAAATGCTAGGGCCACGCTGCACTGGTATTCAATCTACCCAAGGACGCACTACAGAGGCAAAGGGGAAACGACGAGATCCATGATCCTCATTAGCAAGAAAATAATCACCAACGCCTGGGAGGAAGTGGATGTTGGCACGCCCGACATCACCGCGATAAAGCTGAAAACAACGATGGGTAACGTTCTCATATACAATTTATACTGCGATTGTACACACTGTAACAGCATCCGAGACATACAGAGACATGTGAGAGAGAGGGAAAGGGACGGACAAAATCAGGGGGAGGAAACAATAGGCACCGTATGGGTCGGTGACTTCAATAGACACCACCCACTGTGGGACGAGGAGCGAAACTCTCACCTCTTTAGTCGGGCGAATCTTGATGCAGCGCAGATACTGCTGAGCGCAATCACCGAACTCGACTTACAGATGGCCCTACTGGAGAACGTACCCACGCTCAAGTCAATGTCAACGGGCAACCTCACCCGGACGGACAACATCTTCATGTCCACTGAATTACTGGATGTACTAGTCAGCTGCAGAACAAAGCCAGAGGACCAACCAGCAAAGAGCGACCACTTCCCAATCGACACCACCATCGACCTCTCCCTGCACACCAACACATACATGCCAAAAGCAAACTACCGCCAAGTCGACTGGAAGGTCTTCAGGAAGGTGCTCGAGCAAAGAATCCAGGCCGCCATCAACAACCCAGTACCAGCCAACGCTGACCAGTTCACCACCCACCTCGCGGCGCTGACAAGCACCATAGCAGAAATGGCGAAAGAGGTGGTACCAATCAGCAAACCTTCACTGTACATGAAGTGCTGGTGGTCCATGGAGTTGACACAGATCAGAGCGGAAACCAGGAGGCTAGGAAGGAAGGCCTACATGAGACGCAGCGACCCAGCGGACGGCACACACGAGAGGTACAAGCAAGCTAGAAATGACTACGCGAATGCCATCGAGAAATCGAAGCGGGACCATTGGAACGATTTCCTGGACAGCATCGACCAGAAGACTGTCTGGACAGCTCACAAATATGCAACAGCCGAGGCATCAGATGGCGGGAGCGCAAGAATCCCAATGCTGCAAAGCGCTTGACAGAACAGATCGACATGGGTAGCGGACACAAATGAAGCGAAGGCAGACATGCTATTCGAAATGTTCTTCCCACAGATACGAACAGACAGCGAGGCCACCCAGACGAATCTCCCGTACCCTGAACCGGCATTCAACTTCCAACCGATAAGCGACGAGCAAATACGAAGAGCAGTTGATAAACTGAACCCCTTCAAAGTCGCCCTGGTTAATTCCAAATTTTGTCATTAAACAGACCATTGACATGCTCCTCCCATATATAGGACCCCTGTTCAGAGCAACCTTCACCCTCGAGATATACCCAGCCGAATGGAGAGACTCTGTCACAAGGGTCCTGTGCAAGCCAGGAAAGACCGACTACACGGCACCGGGGGCATACCGACCCATTGCATTGCTAGATACGCTGGGCAAAGTCCTCTCGGCCTACGTTGCCGAAGACCTGGTGAAAATGGCGGAGAAACACTTCTTGTTGCCAGATAATCACTACGGGTGCATGCCGGGGCGCGCTACAACCGACACCGTCCACTACGTAGTGGGAGCCGCCAAGGAAGCATGGTGACGAGGCAAAGTGCTGGGGGTATTATACTTAGACATCAAGGGAGCGTTCCCCAGCATAGTGCTTGACCGCCTAGTCCACAACATGCGCGGGAGAGGGGTACCAGCTGAGTACACTGATTGGATACGCAGAAAAGTAGAGGGACGAGTCACCACACTAAGCTTCGACGATTACACTATAGGGCCAAGACAGATAACCCGAGGAATGGACCAAGGATGCCCTCTATCTGCTATAGCCTATCAATTCTACAACAGCAACCTCATAGAGGTCATACAGCGGGAGAAGGGGGAGGACTGTGTTGGATTTGTCGACGACACCACCATCACCGCAGTGGGATCCGACCTAGCAGAGGCTTTCAACAAGCTGGCCGACATCATGGCGAGACCGGTAGGCGAGCTGGACTGGGCGCGGGACCACAACTGCATGTTCGCGGTGGAGAAGTTTGGTTTGATGGGACTCACCAGGCGGCGAGAAAAAGACCCTACAAGACCCAGGAAAAACAGACCAGTAACGAGACCCTCCATCAGAATAGGCTGACACGTCGTCAAGCCCACAGAGACGCACAAGTTCCTCGGCGTCGTCATGGACCAAGAGCTGCGATTCAGACAACAGGTACACCACGCCCTCAAGAAAGGTGACGTGTATGTCAATCAGTACAAAAGATTGACAAAGCAGACGAAAGGGACTACAGCTAAGCACATGCGAAAATACAATCCCTCGTATGCTCTATGCGACTGACATCTTCCTCATTCCATAATCTGAGCACACCAAGGGAACCAAGGGACACATAAACAAACTAGCATGAGTTCAACGACAGGCGGCACTCACCATAACAGGGGCCATGGGAACGACAGCCACTGACACACTCAACGCACACGCCAACCTGCTACCATTCCCACTGCTAGTTGCAAAGGTGATACACAGAGCGGCGACATGGCTAGCTTGCCTACCTGACACCCACCCACTCGCGACGAAAGTCTGAAGAGCGGCCGAACGATACGTCAAAGGCACCGAACACCCCTCCATGAAATCCTGCATGCCTCTGGAATCCAACCGCGCAGAATGGAGAAGATTCACACCATAGTCCACGGTCCCAAATGGTCCCCATCGTTTAGAACTTGAATAGCCAGCAACAAGGATCAAGCGATCGAAGAGATAGAAGCGGAATCTGCAGATGTAATGGTATATTCGGACGAATCGAGCATAGAAGGCGGGGTAGGAGTGGCGGCGGTGCTATACAGGGGGGGGAGGGAGATCCTAGCTGTCCTCACCATTACCTGTTCAGGTGCCCGGCGTACAGGACGCAGAGAAACGAGATGGAGAGGGGATTGCGCAGGGGAGCGGCCTCAATGAAGATGATACTCGGAAAACCCAGAGCGATGAAACACCTGTTCAAATTCATCCATGACACGAAGCACTTTGAAGCATCTTACGGAATCATGATTCTCCCAGAGAGGCAGAAGGAAGAGAAGAAGTGAAGAGGGAACAGCAGGACAACGCGCTACAAGCAGCAAAGGATTCTCCTCGCCCACATAGGCATGGACACACTTGGGGCCTAACCCAGTGAGCAGAAGCAGCGATAGAGGGTGAAAGGGGAGAAGGCGGCACAGTTAGTCTGGACCAATGTATTGACTGTTTAGCATAGGGCCATGCCCCAATAGACGTAAAATTGGATTTTAAAAAAAAAAAAAAAAAAAAAAAGGCTCTTTTTTCGATGGATCTTATATCCATACTAGCCAGTAGACCTGTGTGTTCGCTCGCACAGGGTTAGTTAAGGTAAACACTGCACAGGGGTAGTTAATAGTATTAAAGAATTACTTATCAAACCAGACCCACCACACCTGCAAACACCCAAGCAGAGAGAGGGAGTACTTGCCTCTCCAAGAGGGGAGTGGTAAATGGCTCAAGGAGCCAGGCCAGCGGGGGGCAGGGGGCTTATCGTCAGTGCATCTGCTCACTCGAGGACACAGGGGATTGGGCGTCCCAGGGAGAGAGGGTAAAGGCCCACCCTTTCATGTACAATTTGTGTAGCAATCATCATAGGCCTGCCCTGCAGTTGAATAAATTGATTATAAAAAAATTTTTTAAAGAATTATTTGGTGGAATGAAACTACATATTTTGTGTACATTAAATACAATTAGAATACATATTTAATCAGGCTTTAGAAACACCTCTTTGTATACAATATTAGATGTTTTGTTCCCCTCCCCCAAAGAAGATGGACTCTGTTCAGATTAGTGCCTCTTGATACTCCAACATAAAACTGTCCATGTGAAAATACTGCATATCCCAAGTCCATTCCTCCCATGCCCCTGTGCTGCAGACTGGGATATGCCTGGATGTGGCACAGTGCTGGGTAGGGACTGCCAGGGACCTGTGGGATGAGCCTGGATTCCCTGACTGCCAGGGCCCATGGGATAAGCCTGGATGTGCTGTGACCACTGCTAGGTTGGATACCCATGCTTTTCCCAGTGGTTAGGTCAAACACATCAGTAAGGTCAAACACATTGGGTAAATAAAACTTCGGATAAGTAAAACTAGTTTGGATATATAAAACTCTTTCAGATAAATAAAACTCATTGGGATAAATAAATCATTCATATAAGTAAAACACATATTATTGCAATTGAAAGTAGCTACAAGTAGCACATCAGGGTAGGCAATGTCTACACATTTCCCCCATGTCTGTATGCCCCTCATGTGTAGCATGCCCCCCATGTGTAGCGTGTCCCTGCATATAGCATGTGTTCCTGTGCATAGCATGTGTTCCCATGTATAATCCCCTGTCCCTTGCAGTTGCTAATAACTCCCTCTTCCGGGACATCCAATTATCCTTGCCTAGTTTGGGTTTGATATCCCTGAACTTGTGGATATTGTGTTTCAGCGTGATGTGCGCCGGTGCTGTTGCTGTAGATTGTGCCATGGTGAGTACATTGAGAGTCTTAATCTGTGAAAGACTAAGCATTATTGATAGTTGAATGAGTAATGAGTTATATAGTTATATTCAGACTTCTATTTGAAGTTGAATAGAGTGGAGTTGTAAAAGCAGAAATATAGAGAAGGCACAGTATGTGGATTCTCTCCAGTGATAACTATGCAAAATTATGCGTCACAAAATACCAAGGTAATTCGAAAGGTGAGTTCTGATTGACTGAGGATTTTTGATGTACAAGCTGAGGTATTTATCCAGCTACGGGATATGCTGTGGTGCGAGGAGCGGAGGAGTGATGTGTGGGTGGACTCGAATGACTGGACTCGGGGGGAACGGTGGTCTGGATGCAGCGGTAACTAAGAGGCTCGTCTATCGAATGAGAGGGAATGTAGATAGTCATGTGTATCAGAAATGTGGAGTGTAGTCAGAAAAGATAGAAAGGAATATGGAAGGAATGTAAATGAGTGGCTAAACGTCTAGTCTCTCCGTGGACCAGCACGCCTCAGGCTTGGGCTTCATCTCGGATTGGGGTGGATCCACGGGTACTGGATCAGGGTTGAGTCTGCAGGGCGATGGAGACGTCAGGGTGTGTCGTGCAGATGTGTGTGGGCTTGGATAGGTTCGGTTGTTGTGAGGGGGGATGTGTAGGTGACGTGGGGTAGCATATATCCGGCAATGGGATGTTTGGGCTGTGTTGTAGTGGTAGTGATGGGCTTACTAGCATCTTTTATGAAACGCATGAGGTATCGACTACCCAAGTGTCCCAAACACTTCCGCGAGGAATTGTCTGTAAAACTAGAATGGTACACCACTGCAAAGTGGTGGATACCGGCAGTGGCCCATCAAGCTGTGCCAATGCTGTGTGTACCAAAGAAAAACGGTACTCTACGTACTGTCATCAATCTGCGACAGCAGAACGAAAATACGGTGAAGGACATGACGCCCTTCCTAGACCAGGATGTCATCAGGAGCAATGTCACTCACTGTAAATACAGCACAAAGCTTGATATGTCAGAGGCATACAAGCAGATCCGCATCCCAAAGACGTCCCAAAGACAGCCTTTGTGACGATCCTTGGCAGGTTTAGGAGCCAAGTGATACAGATGGGAGATTGTAATGCCCCATCAACGTTTCAACGTCTTATGACGTTGATATTCAGAAACCACATAGGTTGCTTCGTCCATGTATACATGGACGACATATTTATATTCTTGCACTCGATACAAGAGCATGAGGAACATCTCTGCATAGTATTCAACAGACTACGGAGTAGTCATCTCTTCTTAACCAAAAAGAAGGTTGATCTCTATTCAGAACGAATGGAGTGCCTTGGCAATATCATAGATGGCCAAGGAGTTCATGCCGATGGTAATAAAATGCAACACATCCACGAATGAATGAGGCCCCATACATTTAACGACATGCAGAGGTTCCTCGGCCTCGTCCAATACCTGGCACACTACATGCTGGATGTCAGCGCATACACCACCCCATTATCACAATGTGTGCGCAACAACCGTCCATTTGAATGGAGACCCCTGCTGGACAAATGCTTCCAGAGCATAAGAGCATTGGCCTGCAAGGCCACAACCTTACATCCAATCGACGTACAGAATGTGGACCCGATATAGGTCATCACTGACAGTTCAAAGTCTAGTGTCAGAGCCATCTACACCCAAGTGTCAGGGGACACCCTGTTTTCCCTTTCCAGTTCCGACACCACACCCAGTTCCGACTCCATTTCCGACTCCGCTTCCGGTTCCGATTCCATCTCCGCCTCCGCTTTCCGGAACGATTCCGCTTCGGGGAGAACTTCCACCAGTCCCGTTCGCCTTGCCAGTTCCACTCCAATTTCCGACTTCCACCCCGGAACAGTGTCGGAAATCAAGCGACTCGCATAATAGGTGGCATCAAGGGTCGATCAAGGGTCAGGGGGATGCAGGGTTGATGGCGGGTGCCAAGTGTTGTCCCTGGCTGCGCAGCGTAGTATAATACGGGCTCGCTGACATTGGGGGTCCTTAGACTTTTCTCTTTGGATTTCCCCTTGTCAGGTGAGAACCCCCTCTCTTGTATGCTCTGATTTCCCCTTGTCAGTTGTGTGGTAGTGTGATCTCCACGACTAGCCAGGGTTGCCCTTACACAAGGACCAGACTGGAAAACATGTCGGCCAGCTGGCCTCTTGTCAAAGAAGCTCAGTGTTGCTCAGCAACACTACAGAACACACAAGCACAAAACCATTGCCGTGCTCGAAGCTCTCATGAAATGGGAGGACAAACTCCTAGGGTGAAAGTTCACCCTAGTCACGGACCACAAGGGTCTCAAATACTTTGAGACCCAGAAGAATCTGTCAGACAGACAGGTGTGGTTGTGGAAGTTTCTATCGCGCTTCAATTACAACACTATCCACCTTGACAGCATTGAGAACAAGGTAGCAGACTGTCTATCCTGCTATTATGAAAGCAACATGGGTGGTGACAATCACCCGGAACATGTCTTTGTCAATGAAGACACACGACTAGACCCGGATGGTGAGCTAATGCCCACCAACCAATACATGGAGCTGCATACAGCAGCTACAATGCGATCAACTTGCCTCGCAGAGAAAACTGAGCCATGAACCATAGAAGCTGCAGTAATGAACAAAGGCTTCACCAAGGAGCCTCGCCACGATGTGTCGCTGTTGGACAACAACAACGACATCCGCATCATTGTGGCAGGCAATGATGGAACCTCCCTACATATAAGCGTCAAAGAGAATATGGACCTGCCAAAGGTCCTACGCGATGCTTACCAAAGGAACCTGAGTGGCAGGTACACAGCCGACGACTGTGTATACCTGTCAACTCAAAACCTGACCCTGCTGAAGGGAAGCACCAGGAAACTCATACCATGGTACATCAGACCATACCGCATGGTCGAGGCACATAATGAAGCCTCAATGGTGACCCTAGAGTTACCTGAAAAGCTGAAAAGCCACCATATCTTGCCGGTTTTCCACTCAAGCCTCGTATGACAATATGAGGCTCATAATGACAAGCTGTTTCTCCACTGGGAAGCCAATTCATTTTACAACTTCAGGTCAAATGATGATGAAGAGTAGCTCATCAACAAGATTATTGCACACTGCTGGATAAACTTGATGGACCTGGAACTCCAGGTCTGCTGGACCCTAGGCAACGTAACATGGGAATCCATGTCGTCATGCAAGGATCTAGAAGCCCTGGATCATTACCTAGAGCTCCAGGGAGTGGGCAAGCCACGCAACTTGCCCAAGCGACACTAGATGTGTCAGTCACAAGCATACCATGTGATGTGCCAGCCATGGTGCAGAGAAATTTTCACCTCAGATCTTTCCGAGGCGCATCGCTTCTTCGAAGCAACCACCACCACCATCATCTCCTAATGAAGATGATGCCATCCAAAGATGGGATGGACGTTGATCAATCAATGTCCAAGCCACGATCAATGGCCCAAAACAAGAGGCCACCAGCATCCTTCATGCACCTGTCACCCATGAGCACTGGATGATCGTGGGGTGGGAAGATGCCCTAGCAATTGTCCACCCAGACAATTGTGACACCTGCGCAACTTATGCTGCACGCCTGAGGGCTGTGACCAGCACCCGCAAGGTGAACCTGAAGGACGAAGACATCAGCAATATGTCAAGATTGGATTTTAGGCGTTAATAATGTGTATTAGTGAACACAGCGAATGCCCAAACAGCTTGTGCAATGAGGGATGTAGTTCGGTGAACAATGTAAAGCCAATAAAGGTTTACAAGGTAAGGGGGTTACACAAATGGAGCTCACCCCCTCTACAGTCAAAGTGAAATAGCTCGTGGTACTTGACAATGTAACGTGCAAGGTTCCACAGAAAGGTTGTCTAGTAGTCACAACCCTTCGCCGAGAACTCCGACAATGGTTTGAAGACTAAAGTAGTGACGGTGAAGTATAGATACTCACCAGTGGTGCTTAAGCCCTGCTCTGGTTAGAGATAGTAGTCTAGACAAGACGGCTTAAGACAATGGTCACAGTGTGGTCAATTTTTGCACAAGATAGATGTATGATAATTGAACTGCAGAATATACATGCGAATGTAAGCTACTTATACCGAATGCTCATATAATATCAGTGAATAGGAAAGAGGTGGTCATGAGTCAGGGTTGGATAGGGGTGGGCAGTCAGGATACAAATAGATGAAACGCATATACAATAGAACTAAGGAGGAGTGCAAACATGAAACAATGGGGAGGGAAGAGGACAAAGGTACCTATGTAATAAAACACGCCTTGAGACCTGCATATATGTTACCCTGCATGGGCTCTTGGTATACCAGGTCAATCCTGCATGATCTATGGGTAGGACGTCACACAAATGCATACCAGCCATAGGAACACCCAAAAGGGGTTGAATCGGGAAGGTGATGGGGCCAGTGATGAACCATCATACTGGTTAGAGGATATCAATCATGTTTGATGGCGTGACTACTGGCGAATGATGCGAGTAGCAAATGGTCATTTGGCGAATTCGGCAAAGAGCGAACGGAGTGAACGTAGAGATGGAGGGATGAAAGGGAAAATGGGGGTAACTGGATACAAGAATAAATGAGTCATGTGTCATGACCTGTCTATTTCCCTTACCCCGCTGTCTCTATGTTCCCCCTCATCACTCCCCCTGCATCTTCGCTTGTGTTTGCCCCACCCTCCGACCACTCTTCCTCTACATTCACTTCGTTTGCTGTTCGCCCCATGTTCTGAACAACTATTTGCTGCTTGCATCATTCACCAGCAGGCACACCATCAAACACAATCAATACCATTTACCCGGTGTGATGGTTCATCACTAGCCCCATCACCTTCTCAATCCAACCCCTTTAGGTGTTCATATGGCCGGAATGCATTCATGGGACGTCCTACCCATAGGTCATGTGGGATCAACCCAGTAGACGAAGTGTAAATAACCTATGTATCATACATGTATACTAGTTATTACATAATCCCAGTGGGCCCCTTAGGGACCCACTGTATAGTTTATGCATGGGAACTGGTCAACAGCTCCCATCGCATCTTAACCTTACACTGTCACTACATAGCATTCAGAATACCACTATTTGGTCAAGTTCTGCAGTGCCCTTGTGATACAAGAGCAAAGATCGACATCTTTACACCTTTTTGAACTATCCTGTGGTTGATCGCCACATGGCCAACCGATTGTGGATTTGAAGCAATCTTGAAAAAGATCGCTATGTCAACGACTAAACATCGTTGAGACCCTCCAGTAGACCTTCTACTGTCAGCTGCGAGCGTGATGATTCCACGCAGTCGAAGACGGACACAAGCGATGAGCTCGTGGTCCACACCACTGGCGCAGCCCAGCGACACGACAGCTGACGCTACCCTGGACCAAGAGTCCAGGACACCAGAAGACGGAGAGATCATAGATCTCACCACCCTCATCCCCCCAATGGAGGATGAGGAAAATTCCAACCATATCTCGTCGAGCATGGTCAAGGAAGAGATGACGCTGGGCAACAAGCCGGCGCCGCCCCCCCAATCCCCTCTGCCCAGAGACAAAGGAAAGGGCAGAGAAGTCTCGCCATCGTCAGACGGCAGAGCATCAATGTCGAGATGGGCACAAAGCCATGACTCGAACCGCCGCTCACGAAGTAGAGCGATGACGCTCGTCCCTGAAGGGGGACGATGGCAAAAAAGGCGAGCCCCGGACGATGGTCAGGGGTCGGAATACTCAAGCTCAAGTCACAAGAGCTCGAGAACTCATGCCATCGACAACGAGACGGCAGAGGCACTGAACAAGCAGGTGCAGGATGCGCTGCACCGGAGCGCACTCACAGGCCAAAAGTACGATCAGCTAGCATCGCAGCTTGACAATATTGCCTCTGCCATAATGGTAATTGGCAAGGAACTCCACCAGGCGGAGGAGATCAGGCTGCAGGATGTAGCCACGCTGGAGAACGTCCAGACGGCCCTCCACCCATGCGGGGAATGCGACGCAACACGCCCAAGCTCGCGACAGTCCGCAGCCAAAGAACGCGGTCACGACAAGGAAGACCCATAACGAAAGGAGCTGGATAAGCAGCGAATGCTGCCGCCAGCCGTCCCAGTCGAAAAGGACGTGAGGTTCAGGAATGAACCTCAAGAGCAACCGGCTGCCCCAATGGACAGCCGCAAGATGATCCAACAGATCGTCAGGGAACAGGTCGCCTCAGAGCCTGACTCTGAAATGACAACTGAGAGCCTTGAGCTCTAAGTCGCGCACTGGCAGCATAAAGAGGCTGCAGCCGCACGCTGCCATACGCAGGCCCTTGAGCTGCTAGCGAAGAACGCTGAGGAAGCAGTGGCCCAGAGCCACACCACTCAGCAGCCCGACGAGCAGCTCACGCGAGCCGTGCAGGACGCACGACAGGCGCATGCAGCCTACAACAGCAGGCTGCGGATCCGCAACGCAGGACTGACTGGGGACACCAGGCACAAAATGCCCACGGACTCGAGAGCACAAAATGCTCCCAATCCCGAGCCCGGGGCCTGTCAGGGCATACAACAGCCTGCCCCGCATGACATCACAGCCGCGCAAGCAATCCATGGCCCCAACGGAATGCCAGGGAATCCTGGATCAGGCTGACTTCATACCGCCGGAGCCGTACGACGGGATCACACGGATGATCCGTGTGGCGTTAGCAGACGCCGTGGACACAGACCCAGAGAAGTCTGTGCTAGCAAAAGCCGGTGTGAAGCTGGCTCACCCCGAACCATATGCCGGGGGATCTGACCTCGAAGAGTGTGAGATCTTCGTTGCAGCCATCTTAAGATGGCTGAAAATGAACTGCCTCCTAGGGCCAACCAGCATAGACATGCAGGTCGGCTACGTGGGCACACGCCTAACCGGCAAAGCCCAGGAATGGTTCCTTCGAAACATAGAACGCTTCGATTGCCAGGTCCGCAGCTGGACTCTGGAAACAGTGATGCAGGGCCTTCAAAAAAGGTTCCTGCACACACTGACATACCACCACACATCAAATAAATTCGACGCGGTCATGCAGGGCATGAAGACCGTTCAGGAGATGCTGAACAAGCTCACAAAATATGTGGCGCATATGATACAGCTGCCAGACGACTACACGTTCCGGAGACGATTTGTGTCGGCGCTGCGCGAAACGCTGCACAACAAGGTCCTCAAAAAGGGCTACAACACCGAGAGCAGCTCAATAGAGCAACTCTTCGAGACGGCCCGAATGATAGAGGAAGCCTCCCAATACAATATGGCGATGTGCAGCGCAGAAAGTGCAGTGGCAACGGCAAGCGCTGCCTGGCTTACAGGGAGCAAGCTGTTGACACAGACGGGCCTGACCAGGCCAAACCTGTTCTCAAGAAGTGGAGCAGTGCAGTGGCCGCCTCCCCCACACCCAGCACAAACTGGACGCCCGCCTGAGGCTAAGCAGCCTCAAGCGTCAGGATCATCCCAGCGACCTGCCCCCCCAGCGAAAGCGTTGGGCCGGCCTAACAATCGGCCCAGAGGCAACCAAAGCAGCGCCACGTGCGTTGAATGGGGCCAACCTCGCCACAAGAAAGCCGAGTCCCCCCGGCTTAGGTCCAGTATCAGGACAGCAGCCGCGAGGCACAAAGAGGAGACCAAGGATCTGGAGACAGATCTCGGTCAAAATTCTCTCCATCAAATTGATGAAGAGGGGGAGGGTGATCCCCAACCCAACAACTCTCCGGATAATGGAGACATGCCCACCGAAGAGTGGGATCCCGAGCCGTCCCAATATTACGAATGGGATGAAGAGGCAGAGGACACCACCTACAGGTCCAGCGCTATCAGATTCGCGCCGGAAGACAACTGTCAGGGTTCACGCATTTCCTTCCACAAGTTTCTATTTCCTTCTATGAGTTTCCATAACCTTCCGTCACATTCCGTCACACTCCGTCACACGTCACATTCTGTCACCTTCCGTAACCTTCTACAAGTTTCCGTCTCCCATATTATGTAAGCCTTGCCAGCGCTATAAGACTGTAGCCCGTGTGGTGGCGTTTCCTCAGCTTGATCTCTGAGGATACCCACTACACAGGCAAGTCCCCATGTATCTATCGTTGGTAGAGTTATAAACTGAGGATACCCACTACACAGTTGGTCATTGTCCTAGTATCGGCTCTTATCTCCTTGAGTATCTTTGGTTGTGGCTTCGTCATTAGTGTTGCCCTCACAGAAGATCAAGCTCATAGGACGACCCCACACACTTTTCTTAACCAGCCTTCATCTCAGCCTATGGCAGACCAACTTCCAGACGCATACTGGGACTCCCTGGGTGACCATGGGCCATTTCTTCGAGGCCTCCTTGCCAGCCAAGCACAGCAGCTGCAGCAACTTCAACTGCAGAATCAGGAACTGCACGGTCAGATTGTTAACGTTCACGACCACTTAGCCAACGCTGCCGCCAAGGCTGCTGTTGCTGCTGCTCAAGCCCTTGCACCCTCAGTACCTCACAGTGTCCCTCCATCTACTCGCTCTATCAAAGCAGTGGAACCAGAGAAGTTCAATGGAGACCGTGCAGAGACTGAAGGGTTTATCAGGTCTATCAGATTGTCCATCGCTGTCCAGCCAGCATCCTTCCCAGATGAGCGCACAAAGATCCTGTATGCTCTTTCCTTCATGACAGGAGGTTCTGCGGAGATATGGGCACACAACGAGACACAGGCTGTCATTGATGGCACCTCCTCTATATCCACTCTGGAGGGGTTCATTAAACGTGTGGAGGAGGCCTTTGGTGACCCAGATCGTGCCAGAACGGCTCGCACTAAACTGCATGACCTTAGGATGGCGTCAGGAATGTCGGCAGATGAATACACGGCTCAATTTGAGATCCTGGCAGGCAGGACAGGCTTTAATGATGAGGCACTCGAGGATGCCTATGCTCATGGCCTCCCAGCAGGTATCCTTGATAAGATCCACGCCCAGCCCTTTCTTCCATCCAACCTCAAGGCCTGGAAGGAAGCAGCCTGTCAGATTGACCGCAATCATCGTCGTCTGTTAGAGGTCAGGAAGGCACAGACACCTCATGTCCCTAATCGCCCTCCTCCTGCCCGACCACTCCACACTCCTGCTACGGCTCCTGTTGTCACAACACCACCCAGTAATGCGACACCTATGGACATTGACTCATCCCGCCGCCGCACCGAAACACGGACCTGCTACAACTGTAAGAGACCTGGTCACATTTCACCAGACTGTCCTGAACCTCGCAAGCCACGAATCCGCGCAAACCTCACGGAGGTGGACATTGCAGCAATTGTCTCTAAATCTGTGGCAGCGGCGATGGAGGAACGCAAACAGAAGGTGGAAGCCCCTGTCCAAGATGAAGGAAAGGGTTTTTAGGCCAGTCAGCGGTGAAAGACATGCCCCGCTCGACGAATCGATTTTCAGTTCTCGAAACATGTACAATAGGGATCACAGGCGATATGATGCATCCTTCTCCTATCCCTGATCGAACTGAAACCAAACCAGCCATGCCAAAAACCCAACCCATCGCTCCAGTTGCTAATGCAAACCTTCCAGTCCCTCTATATGTCCGTACTGCTGACCTCTGCCGATGCACCAAAGTACCTCTCAAGGTCCACTCCGTTGACACAGGGCATCCACTTGCAATTGACTCCCTCCTTGACAGTGGTGCTACAGGGATGTTCATCGATGTGGAGTTTGTAAGGGAACACAGACTTCGGACCCGTCCCCTACCCCGTGCCATCCCTGTCTACAATATTGATGGTACCCCAAATGAGGCTGGCTCAATCAAGGAAGAAGTTGACCTCATTTGCACCTTTGGGGATCATACGGAACGTGCCACATTCTCCGTCACGAGCCTTGGACGACTTGCCATCATTCTTGATCACACATGGCTCGTTGACCACAACCCAGAAGTTGACTGGCGTACAGGAGATGTGAAGATGACACGCTGTCCCAAGTCATGTGGGGGCAGACCTGTTGTCAGAGGGCCCACAGTCGAAACTGTTCCAGAAGAGAGTGTAGATCAAGAGGAGGTTCCCATACAGCACACCCGCTCCCTACTTGAGGAAGGAGACAGGACCTTTGTCATCTTTGTGAATGAGAGTCCTGAAATGATTGGCGCAGGCTGGACTGTTTCCCAACAGCTTGCTGAACGGGCCAGCAAGTCTGCACCAGTCAGATCCTTTGAGGACCTTGTCCCAAACCATACCAGGAGTTCAAGGATGTGTTTTCTAAGGAGTCATTTGACCAACTGCCTCCCGAAAGCCCTGGGACCATGCAATTGAGCTCACTCCAGGTGCACAACCCTTCAGCACAAAGGTTTACCCAATGTCACCGGTTGAGCAAAGGGAACTGGATAACTTCCTTGAGGAGAACCTGAAGAGCCATCGTATCCGTCCTTCCAAATCACCTATGGCATCTCCCGTCTTCTTTGTGAAGAAAAAGGACGGCAGTCTTAGATTTGTGCAAGACTACCGGAAGCTCAATGATATAACAATCAAGAATGCCTATCCTTTGCCCCTCGTTCCAGACATCATGAATAAGATTGCTGCTGGAAGGGCTAAATACTTCACAAAGCTTGACATTCGCTGGGGATATAATAATGTACGCATAAAAGAGGGAGATGAGTGGAAGGCAGCCTTTCGGACAAATAGGGGCTTGTATGAACCTCTAGTCATGTTCTTTGGACTCACGAACAGCCCAGCAACCTTCCAGACAATGATGAATGACATCTTCAAGAGTCTCATCGATGAAGGGGTTGTGGTGGTGTTCATGGACGACATTCTTATCTTCACAGAGTCGCTTGAAGAACATCGTAGGATTGTACGACGTGTCCTTGAAATCCTCCGGGCCAACAACCTGTACCTCAAACCTGAAAAATGCCTATTTGAGCAATTAGAGGTAGAGTATCTCGGCCTCATCCTCTCTCAAGGACAGGTTGCCATGGACCCAGTCAAGGTTGCAGGGGTGCGGGACTGGCCAATACCACGTAACGTCACTGAAGTCAAATCATTCCTTGGTTTCATCAACTTCTACCGTAGATTTGTGGAAGACTTCTCACACATTGCAAAGCCCCTCAACCAGTTGACAAAACAGGATGCCCAATGGTCTTGGGATCCAAATGGCCCAGAGCAAATGTCCTTCGACAAGCTCAAACTCCTCATCACCTCAACACCATCCTTGTCCTCCCTGATCAAGACAAACATTTCCGTCTTGAAACAGATGCCTCAGCCTATGCCACAGGAGCAGTACTGTCCCAGCTATGTGATGATGGCAAATGGCGGCCTGTGGGGTTTGTCTCCAAAAGCCTCAATGATGCTGAACGCAACTATGCCATCCATGACAAGGAGCTTCTTTCTGTGATTCGGGGATTAGAGGAATGGCGCCACATCTTAGAGGGAACGAAGCACAAGATTGAGATTCTCAATGACCATCAGAATCTCACCTACTTCCGCACTGCACAAAACCTGAACCGTCGTCAAGCACGCTGGTCACTCTACCTCTCTCGCTTTGATTTTGAGCTGACCCATCGTCCTGGTCGTCATTCAGCCAAGCCTGATGCACTCTCACGACGCGTGGATCATAAGCGGGGGAGGAAGACAACCAAAATCAAGTCTTACTTACCCCTGACTTGTTCCACATCAAGGCGAATCCTCCAGAGGCTGGCGCGCAGTTAGTCCCAGGTGAAGGTGATGCTTTCCTCAATCGAGTAAGGAACTGTGTAGACCGGGATGAAAAGGTTGTCAAGGCTCTCAAAGAACTGGGCTCCTCTGGAAATTTACGAGGAGAAGAGTGGTCTGAACAGGATGGGCTTGTCCTCTATCACAACAAAGTGTACGTGCCGCTTGATGCAAAACTACGACATGACATAGTGAAAGCGCACCATGACATGCCTCTCACCGGTCACCCTGGTCGTTGGAGAACCACTGAACTAGTTGCTCGGAGTTACTGGTGGCCTGGGATGGGACGTTACATTGCAAAATACGTGAAGGCCTGTGACCTGTGCAACCGGACAAAAACCTTCCCTGCTTCTCCCATTGGCAAGCTTCTACCAAACCGTATCCCAGACCGTAGATGGCAGGTTATGTCTGTTGACTTGATCGTAGAACTGCCTACCAGTCATGGCTATGATGCTCTCCTTGTTGTCGTCGATCGCCTCTCAAAGCGTGCACATGTCATTCCCACCACTTCAGATGTAACTTCGGTGGGAGTTGCCCGACTCTTCCGTGATCATGTTTGGAAACTTCATGGGCTCCCTGAAGAAATCATCAGTGATCGAGGCACACAGTTCATCTCCCAGTTCATGCGTGAACTGAACAAACTTCTTGGTGTCAAAGTCGCTGCCTCTACTGCTTATCACCCCCAAACTGATGGACAGACTGAAAGGGTTAATCAGGAGATTGAGCAATACCTTCGACTATTCATCAACCAGCGTCAGGATGATTGGTTTGAATGGATATCCTTGGCCGAGTTTGCCTATAACAACCGAATCCATGCCTCAACCCAGACTACACCCTTCATGTTGGACAGTGGCCAACATCCAAGGCTGGGACTGGAACCAGTCCGGGAAACTCGACTCGAGGCCCTGGATGAGTTCACAACACGGATGGAAGCGGCCACAAGAGAAGCTCGTTCGGCCCTGTCCAAGGCAGCAGAGGACATGGCACGCTTCTATGACGTGCACCATAAAGCAGCCCCAGTTTATAAGCTTGGTGACAAGGTCTGGCTCAATGCACAAAACATCACAACCACTCGCCCAATGAAGAAGCTAGACCACAAGTGGCTAGGCCCCTACACTGTTAATAAGGTGGTCTCACGAAATGCCTATGGTCTAAATCTTCCTACATCCTTTGGTCGCACACATCCAGTGTTCTCTGTCGTCCTGCTTCGGCCATATGAAGATGACCCAATCCTTGAACGTCATGCCCCTCCACCACCCCCCCCTGTCATACGGCATGGAGCCGAAGAATATGAAGTTGAAAGGATTCTAGACAGCAGGATGTTCCGTGGAAGGTTGGAGTATCTCGTGTGCTGGAAGGGCTATGGAGCTGCCGACGATCTCTGGCTACCAGCGAAAGATGTCTCTGGGGCAAAGCGACTCGTTAAAGAATTTCACCGGCAGAACCCAGAGGCACCTCAGTGTATCTCAGCAGCCACATATATGTCCCTCCCCTTCCAGAGATTTCAGAACTTCACAGAACCTTCCAGGCAAACTCTCTTCGACTGGACAGCAGGCAGGGCTTCTACTTATGATGTCAAGGGTCCAGAACCCCAAAGATAAGCGATATCGGCCTCCGCCTAACCAATTCATTCCAATAAGCTATATATCCCCTCTCCACCTGTGACCGCTCACTTCCACTGCATCGACCCCACCACATCCATCAACCATGTCCTCGCCTGCCATTGAGCTTGTTGCCCTCCCCAGCTTCAGCCAAAACCTCTCTGACCTGCCAAACATGTCACGTGTCGATCCCACTCTCCTGCACTTCTCCGGCTTCTCGTCATCCAGAGCAGCCAGTGAAGCCAAGCTACAAAGGATGCTTGACTGCCGTGATCTCAATGTCGCATGGTCTTCAAAGTGGTCCGTCAGCTCTGAGGACCTCACACCAGCGGAGAGTCAGGCGCCCACTCGCCCTGCACTCGCATTCCTCAGACCCCGACACAGACGAGAGAACACGTACTACGTCGGCGACCCTGTCTTCCTCAACGATGGAACCCCCCCTTGTGGAACCCCCTACACTTTCGAAGGCTGGGTGGGGCGGCGTTTCCGTAACATGGCAGGAGAGCGAATACGTCGAGCAAGGTTCCGAGGGCCGCACTTGCCCATGGACCCCAATCCCCCTGAGCTCATCATTGACCTGCGTTACCAGGAAGGGAAGGGCCAGGAGAGATGGTGGTCCCGCCTGTGGCATACTTGGAAACGATGTCTCGGTGGATGTTGAGGGCTAGGTGGCAGCTGTGCTTGTCGGGACGACAAGCATTGAGAGGGGGGTGATGTCAGGGTTCACACATTTCCTTCCACAAGTTTCTATTTCCTTCCATGAGTTTCCGTTACCTTCCGTCAGTTTCCATAACCTTCTGTCACATTCCATCACCTTCTGTCACACTCCGTCACATGTCACATTCCGTCACCTTCCGTAACCTTCTACAAGTTTCCGTCTCCCCTATTATATAAGCCTTGCCAGCGCTATAAGACTGTAGCCCTGTGGTGGCGTTTCCTCAGCTTGATCTCTGAGGATACCCACTACACAGGCAAGTCCCCATGTATCTATCGTTGGTAGAGTTATAATCTGAGGATACCCACTACACAGTTGGTCATTGTCCTAGTATCGGCTCTTATCTCCTTGAGTATCTTTGGTTGTGGCTTCGTTATTAGTGTTGCCCTCACAAGCTGCCACTAATGTCAATCACCGTGATGGCGACTGAATACTTTGGCACTGATGGACCTGTGGCTGAAAACAGGTAGATTGGCAACAAGTTTGTAGGCGGTGGTGTGAGGTACTTAGCTGTCCTGTGTCAAGAGTGGGGTCCCATTCTTCCCTTTCTACCCGATATCACTAGCTACTTATATAGCGTAACTAGAACAAGGGGAAAGAAAGAACAATAGCCATTCGCACTTGTGGGCGCTTGTGTGAACCATAACTGTAACTAGACAGCGTCGCTGTCTTACAGTGGCTGCGAGCACTGATTGCACAGGGCGCGGCTTGATCAGGAGCTACACGGATTAAAATCAGGTACTTATGGCAGGAAGCATGCTTATGCAGCGTAACTGGATCCAGAAAATCATGACAGAAAATGCAATATTGCAAGCTGTAATATTGCACCACTCAATTGTGGTGATAGTTCGTGCAGAGCAGTAATTAAAGCTTGTACTGCGGCCACTTTCTATCCAGGCAGAAAGCCATTAGGCATCAATTGGTACCGTAAGAAAGGGTAAAACTAGTGCCAGTCAAGTGGTCCGAGCGTCACTCTAGGCTGCGAGTCTCAGCCTGAGCAAGGAGGAGTGCTAAGTCTTGAATCCCGGTGAAAAGAGGTTGTGCTAGGATCGGACGCTGTCGGACACAAAATCTGCAAACTGCACTAATCGGGAAGTATCTGCTCTCAAATCTGCGTATTTGGTAAACCCACTCAAAAAACTGAAATCCGGCTACTTGAAATGACTGGGACTGTGACTTGGGGACTAACATTTGTAAAATTTTGTAAAATCTACTTTGCTTTTGCTAGCTTTTGCTGTGCCCGGACTTTGCTCAGCTTGTAGTCAGCGCAGCAACTATAAATATCAACGAAAAAAATGTTCAGCACCAGAAAAACCCCAAGCAATTGATCACGACAAGTACCGGTACCCCAACAGGAAGGAAATCACATATATGCAAGGCAAGGGCTCTTTCCTTCTCTCCTCTCGCCATCCCCTGCTTCTTCCATCCCCCCATCAATGTTCAACCATGGTCTCGCCCACCACCCTCCTCCGTATCCCCCCATTAGAGCTGCCTACAAGATATCCATCCAGCTGAGAGCCCGGTCCAGCGCTCCCCACACATGTTCACATCAACATCGCCGTCCTCCCTCCGTGCACCGTCACCAGCAGCGCACCTGCACAGCTGCAGCCGAGGATGCAGCCCGCCCATCGCGCCCGCTGCGCCATGCGATCTTCCCAACAGTGGCCTTGTTTCTTCACTTGCCAGGCTGACTCAGCCAACTCAAAAACTTCTTTAACATCTTCCATTGTTAAATGGAAGATGTTAAAGAAGTTTTTGAGTTGGCTTCCCGATATCCCAATGTGCGCGCAACGAGCTGGTAGCCAGTCATGGCGTTGACGTGCCCACCTGCACCCGCACCCATGCACAGGTCAGGTTTGGATATGGACACACGTCTGGGGCCGCAGGGTGATGGGGCACTTCCCGTACGCATACAGCCCACCGATACCACGCCACTGATGGTGACTCCTCCCAGACATACCGTGGGGACAAAGTCAAGCATCGGTGAACGTCGAGGGGTGAGCATTTTTCCTCGACATAACACTGTAGAAAACTCCAACATTAGATTTCGGTACCTTTTACACAAACAGCAATAATCAGTGCTTTTGAGCACTGACAAATCAGTGCTCAAAAATGACATTAAATGAGCACCAAAAATAAGTGCTTTTGAGCACTGATTTTCAGATACTAAAAAACATGCAAGTATGTGAATAAATAAAAAGTGTGATCGCCGCTGTCTTCACTCCACTGTCATAATCCCAATAATCCCACTCGTACGTCAAAGGACAAGGATTTTTTAAAAATATCTTGTTAAGTTCCAATTTTGGATTTTATAAAATTGGAGACACAATAAAAAAAACTTTAACATTGTGGCACGTGAGCCGAGTGATCGTGCAAGTGGTGAGGCAAACGCAAGAGGTGGTATGCACGTACAAAATTTCCCAAGTGATTTGAATCGCCGACCCAATTGAATTCCAACTCCTTTCGTCCCACCATGATGAAAACACACTATAACACTTACCCTCATCAAATTTTTCGATCATGTCCACGCACAATGAGGTTATGTTGGAGGGTTCCAGGAAGAGTATGTGAGTAATCGTGATGTTTTCCCATGATCGCATGGTCGCCGCTCAACACCGTATCAAAAAGCTCTTCTTACATGCAAATGATATCGCAAGATTGGATAAAAATGCAGTGGTTCAGAGGGTGCCTCCTGGTAAGGTACTCTTTGATTGAAAATAACATGCATATACTCACTAATATTACTGCTATATGACCCTCTGCTGCTCTCGTTCTCGCACTCAACTCAACTCTCGCTCTTGCACTCAGGGTCTTGCTCTCGCAATATGTCCTCTCGGCTGCTTGTTCTCCCAATAGACTGCCCCCGCCCTCGCTGTCGTGATATGTCCCCTCGGCTCCCCTCACTCGCAACTGTAAGGGCAACCCTGGCTAGTTGTGGAGATCACACTACCACACAACTGCGGGGAAATCCAAAGTATGTATAAATGAACAGAGTATACAAGAGAGGGGATTCTCACCTGACAAGGGGAAATCCAAAGAGAAAAGTCTAAGGACCCCCAATGTCAGTGAGCCCGTATTATACTACGCTGCGCAGCCAGGGACAACACTTGGCACCCGCCATCAACCCTGCATCCTCCTGACCTCCCTGATCCTTTATCGACCCTTGATGCCACCTATTACGCGAGCCGCTTGATTTCCGACACTGTTCCGAGAGTGGAAGTCGGAAATTGGAGCGGAACTGGCAAGGCGAACAGAACTGGTGGAAGTTCTCCCAGAAGCGGAATCATTTCCGAAAGCGGAGGCGGAGGTGGAATCGGAACTGGAAGCGGAGTCAGAAATGGAGTCGGAACTGGGTGTGGTGTCGGAACTGGAAATGGAAAACAGGGTGTCCCCTGACAGCAACCCTCTCGCACTCACACTCATGTGGAGGTTGTGAGAGGTGAGTTTGGGGGCTGGGCTGTCCCAAGTATCGGGAACCATGCTACATGCCTCGCTCGCATTCTCACATTCCGATCCTTCCACCATATGAAGTTCTGTCGGGCCCCCAGGTGCTCAACCTGAACACCGTATTTCTTTTTTTGGACAGAAACAGGGTGTTTATGATCCACATGGGGAGGTACGGGTTGCAACTCGGACTTGCCATTGTTCTTTGTGCTCCCTTTCCTTTCTTTCTCTGTCACTTATCGATTTATACTTTTCCGGACGTGAGCTGACAATTATTACCCTTCCCCCTCATCCAGGAAGGCCTGAGACATGAAGGCGGCCAGCATACCCCCCTTCGACATGTTTTCATCCTTCGGTGGTGGCAGACGTGAGTCCAATTCATTGTTAATTTACCGTTCTGCACGCTCAATATGATACTTTGCCGTATAATACTCCTCATACTCATGTGTCATATCATTCATGACACTTGTGATCCCGTGACACTGCAGCCTAACAACAGCAAGCCTGCTGCAGGCCCACAACGACAAGCGACTTTGAAGTGAGCCTCGAGGATAGGCACAGAGGTGAAGAGATCAACATAGGTTCCATACATCGTCTTTGCATGATTTCTGCTCTGATGATTATGCTTTCGATGCCCATTTCGATCCTGCCTTCGGCTTTCATCTCCCTTTCTCACGATCCTGCGACTCGGTATCCAATTGGAAAAGATCCTCCTGCAACCACTTCTGCTGCTCAGGAGCCGCCTCCAACTTGCACATCCAGACGTATCCCACGTGCTCATTCTGCACACGCAGCACTACACGCTCAACGTCTCTGTGGGCCTTGCCAAGGGCTGCGAGTTCGTGTTTGAGGGCGAGGGCGACGAGAGCCCCAACTGGGAGGCAGGCAACATCATTATACGCGTCCTGGACGGGAAGAAGAAGGCCGATTAACGGCGGAAGGAGACAAGTTTGTATTGCACCGAGAGCATTGAGGTTGGGTTGGTTGGGACATAGCTTTCAATCTATGTATCTACAAGTGTCTTTTCAGTAATAGAAAGCACTGTTTTATTGTGTTCTAAAGCGGCATTTATAAGTAACTTAAGAGCTGAAAATCAGTGTTCTAGGACACTGAAAGCGGACATTCTAGCTACTAGATTTCGGTACCCAGCTTAGCGAGAGGGAGCGTCAAAAATCTGCTCCCCGGGTACTTATTATCAGTAACTTGGGCACTGAAAAATTGGTGCGTAATGTACTTATATTAAGTGCCCCGAGTTACTGCAGTGATAATTAGCTTGACCATATCGTAGTTAACGCTATGGTTCAGCTTGCGATCAGTGCAGAAAGATCAAAGGTGCGACCATTCAGGTAACAGCTCTGTGCCGTATCGCAGCTGCGTTCTGTCTGGCTATGGTGAGTGGTCAGCCTTAATCAGAGGCGTGCACCGTTAACAGCCCTTGCGTAGACTGCACGTTTTTCGGTGATTACGGCTATTTGTCGTATTCGATGACGAGCGGCGGACAGACACTGCTAGAATCTGTTTTGTAGCCAGTTGCTAGTAATAGATATATTTTCTAATGTGCTCTAATCTGCTTTCAGTAAAATTTCTAAATATGCTCTGGTCTGCTTTTTTCAAAAGCCTATTCTAACTGATTTATGCAGACTACGGCAGATTGAGCTACTCGAAACGGTACGTTCCCGGCGCTCGCACTCTGCTCTCAGCTGCTATTGTCTCACTTATCTGCTCTGGCCGGACTTTTTTTGAGGGAGCAGATTTTTCCCGATCCTGACAGATGCCAGCACAACCGCTTTTCACCGGGCTTGAATGTTGAACGTAAGCAAGCCTGACTTAGACTAGTACCTTCTTATGTTGGGGGCTGCAGACCGCATACTAGGACTCGTGTGTAGAGAAACTGAACTAGCGCATTAGCAAAGGTCAAAAGTGACTTTTCGGCAGGTACACGATAGGCATGGGCATGTTATTGATATACAATTTTCAGAGACTGCTGGATCATTACTTATGTGTTCACACTTAAGTTGACGAAACTCCGGAAATTTGTTGAATCTGTACATGTACAAGTTATTTCCACTTATCTAACCACCCATCACCGTTCGATACAACTTGTCCACTACTCGATGAGGATATATGAAAACGATGCGCCTTCGAGACGACCCTCGTCCAAGATGGTAAATTTGACATGGTCGTCCTCGATCGTGTAGTCGATTCCAAAATTCACGCCGTCCGTGTTGCTGTCGCTGTTGATGTATCGAAGACCAACGAAGCAAATACGAGGCTTCCTTGAAAACGCTCCGCTAGGCCAGTATGTCTTGCCTTTGGACCTGAACGTGTCCATAAGGGTGACATCCCCGCTGACAACGCCTTTGCGGTCCGATGGATGAGCGAACCAGTATAAATATCCACCGGTTATGAACGTATCACCCCACGCATTGATATGGGCCGTGAAACCGGTTTTGTCAATGTCGGTTGCTTTGCAAGTGAGACGCCACGGCTTGTTGTTATGCAGTTCGAAATGGTGAAAGCAAGTGACAACTTGAGGAGGCTCGCTGAAGGCATGGGTGAAATTGACGCGGTACGTCCACTTGGACTGTCCAGCATCAAATGTGCTGTTTCCCGTACCGATTACGCCAGCTTGATACTCCTCGTAAGCTGGAGACCAACGCAGGACATTTCCAGTGCCTTCCTTGACACCCAAGCCTCGGACGTAAGCAGTAATCGTCTTCTCGCTTGTCGCCTTGAATGCGTAAACCTCGCCAGAGAAAGTAGAATCATTGGGTACGAGGTGCAACTTCTGGAATCCGGCAATGAACGCCTGGGATGACGAGGTGTATGGAAAGTCTGTCGTATTTGTATCCTTGGTGGACCATTTTTCTGTGGTCGGGACTTCGAAAGGCATTGCAGGAAGAGTCTTGTGTATCGAAGGGTAGGTCGGTGCAGTGAGTCGATTCGAATTGCTCCTGTGAGGGAGATTGCTGCGTGCCAGAAGACCTAGCTGCGAGACCAGTACTTATACACACCCATTCCAATAAGCAGACTCGCACCAAAGGGTGGAGATCTAACACGTCAGTTGGCAAAACCCTGTGCAGTAGATGATTGGCCGTAGGACGGCCTCTTGCGAATACCTAGTTTGTTTTCTCCTTGTAGTCTTCCCTTGGGAGGCACGATGTCCTCTGACAGCTGCTACTATTGTCAATGGTGACTGAATCTTTTGGCACTGATAGACCTGTCTCCCCGGCATATGCCATAACGTACTTCTACAGTATGTCATCCAATCACCGACAAGCTTGTAGGTGGTGTGACTGCGGGCACTTGCTGGCATGACACAGGTGCGGCATGATCACACGGTAAGTTAGCATCGGTCCTTACGTCGAGAAGCTTTGTCCCTGTACAGTACTACAGTATGTGACCAGTCGATTGTTCCGACTGACGCTATGCGGCCTATCCATACAGATCTGTAAGTTCTGTCCGTATGCATGTCCTACATACCTTCTTGCGTAGTATGCCTGCTTAGTCGTCCTGTAGATCTGTGGTTTGTTGTCGCCAGAGAAAAAACACCTTCGCAGTCACGGTCTATTTCCTTCCATAACCTGAAGGGAAGAAGGTCATGACCTCAGACGTCACGTTGAATAACAACATAAAGTACTGTACTGAAGAAGTTCTCTTTATGTCAGATTGTCATTACAAGAACAAATAAACGTCCGTGCTTGTTTAAAGTACTTCTAATTTACTTACTTTATCTCGTGCCTCCCAAACCGAGCCCTATATGGTGGGAAACTCAAATTTCCTCGTCCCGCGAGGTACCAAGTCATCTAGAAAACATGAGGAAGGCCACTCTAAGCAACTGGTACTTCACGGTGGCACCGGCAAGAACACAGAACCACATCCTTCAACGTCTCGTGCGCTAGTACTCCGTAGCGTTGCTTATGGCTCAGGAGAGGTTGCGTTTAGTCGGAAGATCAGTGGTCAAGAGAAATTATCACTTCTTGCCAGTGAGTGACAGTGTCTTCTTTCGCCGGGGGCATAACTGATCTAGAGTTCTGGAGATGATATGATGACTGGGGCGATTCGTGCGCCATTTCGAATAGATAAGCTTTTAAAGATGGCCGAGTCGCAGCTCGGAGGTAAGTGGATTAACATCCTTCTGCGCGGTACTCGTTGAACACTGGTTCATAGTGCATCTGGACGAAATTTCCAACCTAAAGGACAAAGACTTTTTTTGTAATGATATTCTGGCTACAATAAATTCCAGAGTTGAGTCTGCTCCCGACAAAAACGGGGTGCGAAGGCCCCCAATTGATGATACACGATGGGTTGCATTCGTGGTTGGTTGCAGGTATGTGTTTGTGGTGCATCAAAGTCTGGAGTATCTGCTTAAGTCCGAGAGCGAGTCAGAATACATAACGTTTACCTCCTCGCCGGGGCGTGGCGAATTGTAAGGAATATCCTGAGAGAATTGGAAGCTATTGGTCTTGACGACAGGGATGTGCGGGGTCAACTCAGAGCCAGCGAGAAGATACGTGCAAGGTACCTCGTGCTCTATGACATCATCACTATGCTGGCTCGTATGGGGCAACAGCGGGTTGCTAGTATAGCCGCGGCTACCGGTGGGTTACTCTGTCTTGTTGCATCATTGATGGCGTGAACCAAACACATCCGAACTTATGCAGCGCACTACGCACCATATTTCGTGCGTAGGACCAAAGCGGGTCATGATGGCGAGATGGAGTTTGACCACCATGGCAGTAACCCTCGAAAAATTCGCGAAGCGCACAGGTCATTCATTGACGCCATCATTTTGGAGCTGGTGTTGCCCGATTCCGAATATCCGCCTTATGTTTTGATGACATTACTTCACGGCGCCGTGGAAGAATGTCGAAAGGAAGAAAAGAGATTCTCGCAGGATCTCTGGGATTCAATGGGGGATTTCTCGGTAACCTTATGCGCTGATTTTTTGGTTTTTCGATTTGTTCACCCCAATATGAGGTCACCGTGGAGGTTCTGGACGTTCTTGAGGGACCTCTTTTAGGACCAGAAGGCGAATCCTGGATCAAAGGACCGAGTCTGAGCAAGGAATTCAATGAATTTCTGAGAGTCCAAGCTCTTTCAGGCAAGGCGTCTCAAGACATCGAATCCTGGAAAAGTTGCCTCAAACCACTCTTGGATACGAAGAAGGAACATGTCCTGAACCAATTATGGTACAACATTAATAAGGTGAGTGAAATCGGTACCTCCCAGAGCTGGCTATACTCACACAGTGTCTGTAGTCATATCAGCAGGTATGCCTCATGACGGTGAAGACAGTCAATTTCTAATATCAATAATAGGCCAGCGGTGTCACTATCGATGCTCTATGGTCTTTACAAAATGACCTTCAACGCTCGCCACAGTGGTCCACTTACTATATACCCGGGCTTAATGGTGATGGTTCAGATCCGGACCAGCATGCTCTTGTGCTTCATAAAGAAGCAAGGCGCGCTAAGACTGAAGGTTCCAGACCGAATCGTCTGCAACTCAAAGATGATGACGACGACGACGACGAGGTGTGTTCCATCGGTTCGGATCGTCTGCCTTCGTTCGCGTGAAAGGAACTCTTTCAGATGCCGCCTCTCTTGACGGCTTCAGATACGTCAGATGAAGAGGATACGGATCCTGACGCTTCAGACGATGAGGAACGGTCAGAGGGCGATTCAGAGAGTGACTATGATCCTGCCGAAGACGACCTTCTGCACGACATGTTGCGAGAAGCTCTAGATGCTGCCATCGAGATGGACCTCTTGGGGCTACCCGACGATTACCCGGCTTCTGCGGAAAAAATGAGCAGCAATCCCTTCACACGGATGCTAGCAAATTTGAAAGGTGAGCCACCATTCGGATTGATCATCTTTGCTGATGTCTGTCGGTATTCAGACAGATGTTTTCCTGCTAACCCTGCATTAAGGGTGAACGAGGGAAGTCGTAACCGCTTTAAAGCAAGGCCTGGGACCACGCCAACTATTCCGAGTACAAGTCAAGCCCCTGGGGCCTCTTCTGCTAATCAAGCTCGACGAGACAGTGATACTGATGATCTTCCTCCCCTGGAACCCCCAGGCCTCCACGTAAAACCAAGGCTGCACCAACGAAGAGCACACTGCCCAGTGCTCCCACCAGTGAAGGCAATTGTATGCAATAAGTTATTCCCTTCTCCAGGGACTAATCGACTATGCCAGTGCCTCCACTTCAACCAAGTAATCGAAAGTTTCAAGTAACCACCATCGAGGAGGTCGAAGACGAGGACAATACAGCTCACCAAAAGAAGAAGAAGAAGAAGAAAAAGAAAAAGAATGTTAAGAAGCCTCAGGAAGTACCATCTCCTTCCCAACTTCCCCCAGTGAAGCAATCAGAATCATTTTCACCGAGTCCTTCCACACCTTCCAGGACGGCCAAACAATCACCCTCTAAGGAATCTCCAGGCCAGTCCATTAAGAGTTTAGTGGGGGCCGTGGACGCGAGCTTTTCCCGGACGTCGCTTCCTCTTGCTCCTGAGACTACTGCTCAATCTGCCCGAGCTTACATACAGTCGGAAAATTTGACAACGGAGAAAACGAAAGTTAAGACACGCCCTGCTTTCGCTGCTGGATTCTTCAAGCCCGACAAAAAAGCCAAGGAGTGCAAGGACAGCGGAACCGAAAAGAAGGGTTTACTAGGTCGTATGAAGCGGACTATAACTCTCCCGAAGCGGCTTAGCAATGCAGCGATGCAGTTGTTCAGCTCTGACGACAAAACGCAGCCTATGAAGTGGGAAAAATTCCTCAAGGCTCGTCAGTTTTGCCTCTCACTGTGTGTTGGTAAATGATTGTGGTGCTAGATAATGCGAGGTATGGGATTCTCTTATGATCCAAGTACGGCGGGGTCCAGTGTCCGGTTCGACCCTCCTGATCCCAAGGATCCGGTAAGTGTCACTTATGACGACCAACTGATATTTCTGACACTTAACACGACAGCCCATCACGTTCCATAAACGTCAGTCTTTCATGGTAAATTTCTGCCTCGCCCTGACAATTATGCACCAGCCCACCCAGATTCCACACTACAACGAAGTCATGTGCAAGCCTTCAAGAAACGACTCCAGAAATGTTATGGTTGGAGCCCTGAACTATTTAGTACCTTAGCTGCCGAGGAAGAGTACGATAGCGATTGATTTTTTTGGCGTGTAAGTTGGATGCTTATATCTCACCGGTGAATGGACACTACTGTGCGGCGATAATCATCACTTCATTCTCTTGTCGAGCAGAGGGCGTGTATTTGTTCGTGGTTATTGGAAGTACTTATATACTGTAACTTTACCAACTATTACAGCGCCGCGGAAGCTCCTCCGTGTTTGTAAGCATAAACTCAAAATTTCTTGACTCTCGCCACAAAACGATGTCGCGCTTCTTCAAACAACAAGGTGATTCGGACTCTGACACTGAAGAGTCGGAAGAAGAGCTTCTGTCAAGTGGTGATGATGAGGCTCCCGCGCCCTCTGCTAAACCTGCCGCTGCACCAGCCAGGGGCATGTCTCGTTTCCTACGAACTGCTGGTTCAGACGATTCCAGCTCGGAATCAGAAAGCGCTGATGAAGATGAAAGTGACAGCGATGGAGACGGGGCCCAGCCGCAGAAGAAGGTATCCCGGTTCAGACGAGATCAAGAAGACGAGAGCGAGGACGAAGACGATGTAAAAAGGATCGTCAAAAGCGCAAAGGATAAGCGGCTGGAAGAAATGGAAGGCACGGGCAAGGCAATAGATAATGCCCTAAAAATCAATGACTGGGTGGCTATTTCGAATGGTGCGTCGCTTCAAGGGCCTCTTGCAGATTCTGACTTTTAAACAGAATTTGACAAACTTGTCCGCCTTGCTCAAAGACAGACCAATGTTGCCGAACGGATACCTGCTTTCTATATCCGTACACTTTCGGGTCTCGAGGATTCTCTTAATAATGCTATGGCAAAGGAGAAAGAGGCTAAGAAAAAAATGAACCTTAGCAATTCCCGAGCGCTCAATGGAATGAAGCAAAAGGTGAAGAAGATCAACAAGGAATACGAGGCAGATATCAAACGCTTCCAGGAGGTACGGCCGAATCATTTATTTATTTAGCAATCCCAAATTGACAAGATGTAAATGCTCAGGATCCAGAAGGGTTCGAGCGTGAATATGCTGCGGCTGTCGCTGAACCCGCAGTAGCTCCGAAGCAGAAGAAAGCTGTGAAGGTTGACGTCGAAGAGGAGGGGGATGAAGATGGCGACTTCACCAGTGTCGGCAAAGGCGGCAAGGCTTTAGGCTTTACCCCTGACAGTGTCTTCAAAAATCTCCAGACTGTACAAGAAAGCCGCGGTAAAAAGGTTGTATTCGGCTTAAGGTTTCATTGTGGCATAAGACTGATCAACTTGACTGTCAGAACACGGATCGAGCAGTACAGATCAATATCCTGGAGAGGTTGCTCGAGGTTGCCAATACCTCATATCAACGTATTCGTGTCCTGCTTGCACTTATATCATCTCGATTCGATTACAACTCATCTGTATCGACTCATATGCCCATCAGTCTGTGGCTCGCTTCGCAGCGTGAGGTCGACCAACTGATTGCTATCGTCATGGGTGACCCTTCGTATTCTGTACAAGAGATTACAGAGGACTACGACGAGTTTGTGGAACGTTCACCGGCGGATGAGAAAGACGGTGTGGTTCGCATCCGCGGAAGCATCATATCATTTGTGGATCGCCTCGACGACGAGTTTACCAAAAGCTTGCAAAATATCGACCCGCACGGCACAGAATATGTGGATCGACTCAAGGACGAGAAAGGGCTGTACGAGAGCATATGTCAAGCGCAAGCTTTCTATGAGAAGACAAATCAACTTGATCCCCTGGCCCGAGTCATCATGCGCCGCCTTGAACACATTTACTCCAAGGTGATATTATGATGTTTCTTTGTTGTATTTTTGGATATCTACTGACCAAAACCTAGCCTGATGCCGTGATCCAAGCGCTTGAGCAGACTGCTACCCAATCCAAACTAGTGCCATCAACGACACTAGCCACTCAAGGGTCGAGTTCCTCACTGATTCACTCCCTAAGTGTGTCTTTGTACAAGTCGGATAACTCTTTTCTCCGTACACGAGCAATGCTCTGTCACATTTACCACCATGCACTCGCCAACGAGTTCTATGTGGCCCGTGATATGTTGCTGATGTCACATCTCCAGGAGTCGGTCCACGCCGCCGATGTTGCGACACAGATTCTGTATAATCGCACCGTTGTCCAATTGGGCCTCTGTGCATTCCGCAAAGGCTTGATTCGAGAGGCACAATCTACATTGCAGGACATATTTACGGCGCAGCGGGTCAAGGAGCTATTAGCCCAGGGCGTGCACCAGCAGCGATATCAGACTCTTACACCTGAGCAGGAGAAAGCTGACAGACAACGCCAACTGCCATTCCACATGCACATTAACACCGAGTTGTTGGAAGCCGCATTTTTAGTATCCAGTATGCTCGTGGAAATACCTCTGCTGGCAAGCATCGACAACGAGGAACTCAAGCGCAAGGCTATTTCAAAACCTTTCCGGCGATTGCTTGACTTTGCCGATAGGCAGGTCTTCACTGGCCCTCCCGAAACGACACGCGACCATATCATGCAAGCCAGTAAAGCTCTTCAGGATGGTGAGTGGGAGAAATGCAGGGATCTGATTCAGAGCATCAAGATCTGGAGCTTGATGCCGGGAGCACAGTCCGTCAAGGATATGCTTGCAAGGTGAGGCAAAGAATTATGGCTACATATTCGACATATTCGAGACCCTAATGTGACTTTCCAGGCGCATACAAGAAGAAGGCCTACGAACATACCTCTTCACATACGCACCGTACTACTCTACGTTGTCGTTATCCCTTCTGTCACGAACATTCTCTTTGTCTTTGCGAACAGTAACCTCAACAGTTTCCAAGATGATTTGGAATGAGGAGCTTGCTGCATCTCTGGACCAATCGTCGGGCGTAGTTGTCTTCCATCGTGTTGAAGCCACGCGTGCGCAGCAGCTTGCCCAATCATTGGCCGACAAGCTTGGTACGATGATCGAGCAGAACGAGAAGGGACTGGATCTCAAATTGGGCGGTGGGAGCGTGTGGGCAGACCGCACGGACGGCACCAAACAAGAGAAGAGAACCGGCGACCAGGCTGGAGAGAGGCGACGGACTGGGGAACGACGGGGCGGGACAGCTTCAAGAGGTACGTGTCTGCCGTTATCCCTTCGTACGTCTGCAGTTCGCTTATGCATATTTAATCTAGGAGGCACCCGAGGGGGTCGAGGTGCAAGATTTGCTCAAGGGTTAGGTAACCGAATGGGTCAAGCGTCACAAAGGACAAGAGCATGAGGTAGATCTAATTCTCCTCAGTTGTTTTGCAGCTGCGTAAATATTTCCTCATCTCGAGACAGTTAAGGTGTGCTACGTAGCCAGAAACTCTTGTGGTTCACCCGTCCCCCGTAACTCTGGGATCCCAATCAGCGGTATCTAATTTCTCGCCCTTGAGATTGGCTAGTAGAGCGTTAGGATACATGCAAGGTGTTTCAATGCTTTTCGACTCACCGCCAGCATCAACCTCGTAACCGGGCTGTGTGATGGATTTGCTAAGTTCAGCTTTAGCACCTATACGAGTAGTTTGACTCAAGATGCAGCCGTCAATCTTGGCTCTACCAGGACGTTAGAAATGCGAATATGCCACAAAGCTAAGCAAGACCGACCCATCTTCAATCACCACATGATCCATGATCACGCTTCCCGTGATACGAACATATTTACCTATGACGCAGTGCTGTCCGACGACAGAAGTTTTTATGACCGTTCGTTCTCCTAAACGAGCCGACAATCCAATGATGCTGTCGGTGGAGATCTGGGCCTTTGGGTCTATGTATTCCGAAGTAGAGGTAGATGGTGTAAGATAAGGGGAACCCTCTTTGAGAAACTAATCGGAAAGAATCAGTGACAGCTACAACGGAGACAACGATGTACAGACGAGACGATTGAGATCGGTATACGCTTTAATGGTGTTAGCTCGTGCCGCCAAGCCCTGGGCGAGCTTATGGACCACGACGCCGCATCGAAGATTAGAGAGGGGTGGCTTTGGATTTTCATTAAATATGGGCGATGCAGGTGCCGAGGATGCACGAGATGTGGTTGCAGACCTCCAGGACGAGCCACGTGACGGGGGATGATGACTAGAGATATTTGTGGATTCATTCAGGACTGTAGAAATGAGACGAATGCCTGTCATTCAATAGCGAATGAACATACTTGGCTCCCATCGAAACCTTTTGCCTTTTCGATACTGTAATTTGCATAAAAAAGGAATGAGATCTTCTCGGATCGATTCTAGTGCCGGCTTTTCAGCGAGAACATTCAGTACAGATCGCCTGCAAACATAGACATGTGAATCCGCAAAGCGAGTTGTGACTCTCAGTTTGGGATATCTGGTTCCATTGATATCAATGAAAAGACTTCTGAGCCGATTGGAAACGCCTACTTCCAGAGCAAACGCATGTGTAGCTCGAGTTCGTCCTCCTCTGTATCGTCGCTGTAGTCGACGTGTAGTAATGTGGCAGAGGTTGCGTCGTAAGCGATCAGTGGGTAGTTCGCTGAATCGTCAGATGAGGGTTTCTCTTGCCCATCGTCTACTTCATAGAAAAGAGTGGATATGACCATTCCCTCCGTTTCAACTCTGTAGGTGTTGAGAACAACCGACAATGGAAGTGATGGTGGGGGTATAAAATCGCAAGGAAGGATGACGAAGTCGTTCTGGTACGAATATCATTCCGGAGACCCAAATGTGGGTTATAGGTTGCTTACCAGAATACGATTGGAAAATCTACGGAGAATAGAACATGTTCCGAGAGTAGGTGTATCATCGTCTTCGTAGGTTTGGATGTCTATCCTTAGAGTAGAGAATGTGGATGAGGCTATATCGGAGTGAATGTGGTGTGCGATTGCAGAGCGGTGAGAATGGGGACAAATCAATAAGACATCTGATGAAATTGGTTGGTGGAAACTATGGAAAAGGTCGTCAGGAGTCGTAACTCACTTGTGACGCCAGCCTCGTCTAACCAGTTCAAAGGAAAGGATATCATAGGTTTATTAGCAATAGGCAGGAGCGACTTGGGACTTGAATTATCGGCATGGTCATTTGTGAGTGGTGCCAATCTGCAGCCAAAAAATCAAACCAAATAATTAGGAAATTATAGAGTGCGTACGCATTCCCGTAGCCCGCCAGAATTACTGCCTGGAACTCTGCAACACTAGCTGGGACATTGGAGTGTGCGAATTCCATCTCGTGCACTTGTTGACTCGAGGAGCTTCGTTGACCCAAATTGGGCGACCGCTGTAGTGGTAAGCGCCGTGGCGTCGCAGTGAGCCGCGGACTCAAAAGCTCACGCGTAACGTCGAGCACGGCCAGCACATAGAGTGCGGGGAAAGGGACCGCCAAAGCAACCAACACAAAAAGTCCGAGCATAGTATGTTAGCCTCAAGTGACACGCTGTGGTCGCATGTACAAGCCGCCACGAGGGATCGTTATACTTTTAATTACTACAGGTCCGAAGTAGCGTCAGCGTCGAGGTACCGCGGCGTTCTCATCAACGACCAGAGTCCATCCGTGCATTAACCCCATCGCCCACGCCCATCGTGTCCGAGCGCCCTAAGCCATGCCTGCCCCAATCCCAATCACATCCACCGTCGCCCGCATCGCACCATATGCATACGCATGCGCACGCACGCACCCCGCCAGGCACGGAGCTGAGAGAAGCGTTATACACGGGAGGATGTGCCCCGCGTACCGAACGGCCTGCCAAGGCCTCGGGTGGCAGCTCCGGGCGGAAATAATCAACAACCGACCCGGATCCATACTGGTCTACTTGCATCCCCGGCATTCTCTCTATCTTCGTTACAGTGACATAGGCAGACAGACCCCTTCGGTACCATGGCCTCATACATCTCCGCCCCACGTCACACTCGAAACATCCTCCAGACGCCTCACCTCCAGGTATCCACTTCCCTATACCCTTCAGCCCGAGCCTATTCACAGAAGACCTTTCTGTTCCCAATCCATATTATCTGGTCTGAATTGCAATTATTAGCCATGCCATTCAGTTCAGATAATACAGATTGGGAACAAATATTCTCCATGGAGTTGGCGATCGTGTGTACTTAGTATCCCGCAGTGCCGGTCAAGTGCACCATTGGCCGATGTCAAATAAACTGTTCACGTTGGAGTGGACATAAATAATAGTGTTTACATATAAACATGGACAGCTAAGTATTAGTTACGGCTGTGAATTCAACCTCTGTGATACATCGGTTAACCGCCTGGCGTAGGTCTGACTACTGTAATTCAGTACCGGCGCCGTGAGCCCCCGTGAGCAGGGAACACAGCTCTGCGTATAAAATCAGTTCTTCCTCTTGTCAATTCCTTACTCTCATTTAGTCCGCACCATCTTGAACCTCGTCCTCACCACATCTCATAGCGTACCATGGGCGACCAGACTTCACCGCTTGTTCATCATCGTGTCGGAGGATGGTTGCCCAAGAACCACGACGTCGTCCATAGACATGTTGATCATATTTTGAAACGGCTCCACGAGAACCCCGACAAACCTTTTGCACCCTGCATTGTTGCCCTTCAAGAGCTAATCGAAGACAGGAAAAACCACTTGGACATCTGGATCGGGTTCCATCAGATGTTTGACGAAATTCCAAACAAGTATCCGTACACCGAGAATTCAGTGAAGACAGGGAAGCAGGTAGATATCCGAGTCATTGCGATAGCTGTCATCTTATTTTCGCACAGATCAGAGACTATAAGGAAATGTTGAAAGCATTCAACGAAATTCTCACAACACCACCCAAATATGAACACAATGACCTTGTTGCGTTTCCCTTTAACGCAATCCTCGACTGGCCCATGGGTACCCCCTCCGGCTATAGCATGTTCCAAGACAAAGATGTCAATGCAAGACTTGGGGCAATATTGAATGCATATGGCGAGTTTCTCAAGGACGAAAAGCAGAATTCAAATTCC
Source organism: Gautieria morchelliformis (assembly GCA_015179125.1). Lineage (NCBI taxonomy): Eukaryota > Fungi > Basidiomycota > Agaricomycetes > Gomphales > Gomphaceae > Gautieria > Gautieria morchelliformis. The sequence continues at coordinate 73,553 of WHVA01000323.1, forward strand.
GTACTCATTCCTCACGAGGGGTACCTCGCTGACCCGGAGGGCATGATGTTCTATGACCTCTATAAGTGTCCGGACAAGGACGCAAAACATTACGGGTTCAAATCCTTTGACGCATGGTTCACCAGAGAATTCAAAGACATCGAACGGGTGCGCCCCGTGGCGGAACCAACCAACAACAGTGTCATCAGCGCTGCCTGCGAGTCGACTGTTTACCGTAGGCAGCCTGCCAAGCAGAACGACACCTTCTGGCTTAAGGGCCAGCCATACTCGCTTCGGGACATGCTCTACGACGACGAGTTAGCGCCAGAGTTCAAGGACGGTTACGTTTACCAAGCTTTCCTTTCCGCTAGCAATTACCATCGCTGGAACTCCCCTATTAACGGCACAATCAGGAAGGTCGTTCAAGTGCCCGGATATCCCTTTGTCGAGTCTTACTATGAGGGCTTCGCAAACATAGCAAAGGTGACAGGCGAGCCCGACCCAGACCCAGCGGCGACCGACCGTTCGCAATCATTCATCACCTCCGTGGCCACTCGTGCCCTCGTCTTTATTGACGCGGATGACGCGAATATCGGTCTCATGTGCTTCATTGCCGTCGGCATGGCGGAATGCTCTTCTTGTGCGGTGCACGAAAAATGGCAGAAGGGGGTTCATATTAAGAAAGGCGATGAGCTTGGCATGTTCCACTTTGGCGGGTCTACCCACTGTCTTGTCTTCCGCGAAGGAGTCAAAATTAACTTCCACGTACAAGTTGGTGACCACACTCTGCTCAACTCGAAAGTCGGAACCGTAGTTAAAGGTTAAAGCATGAGGTCAGTTCGGAAATGCTTCCAGGAATCCGTTGTAGAACGTGTATCAATATTTGAAACTTGATTTCTTGCTGTCCAGAGATGTGTCTGCGATCCTGGTCCTGGCTTGTTATCATCTAGGAGAGTGAATGAGCCATAGGTGGTGCATCATGCAATCGGTGGAATCCTCACTGAGGCACGGATAAAAAAAAATTTTTTTAAGCAACTACGTAAACAAGGCATGGACGTTTATTTGTTCACTCAGATTTGTTTCTCATTCTGCAGTCCACGATCCTTACGTAATCGTGTCTTTGATGCATTGACGAGGTACTTGTTCAGGTTAGTTCTTTACTGCACGCCAGAATGCCTGCTTGTTCACATGTCACATGTTAGGGGTATTTAATATGGTCAAAGACACAGAATATCCCGATGCTACTTAATAATGCATGCTCAACGCACAGAGCAACGAGCCGTGTCTTTCCAGCGAAAGTTGATGGCCCGGGAAGAAACAGCTGTTGGGAAAGTGGAGTGACTCAAAAGAAATGCTCCGCGGCATGTTGCGAAACTTGTTTTTTTTTCTGGCGACAACAAACCACAGATCTACAGGACGACAAAGAAGGCATAATGCGTAAGAAGGTAAGACATACATACGGACAGAACTTACAGATATGAATGGGTCGCACGGCGTCAGTCGGACTACGTTGCAGTACTACAGGTCACGTAGTACTACGGACAAGTCTTCTTGACGTATCGATGCACTAGCTTACCGTGTCTCCGGACCCCGATCATGCCGCGCCCTGTGCCATGCCAGCAAGTGCCTGCAGCCACCACCTACAAGCTTATCGATGATTGGATGTCATAGAGATACGTTATAGCATACGCCAATCTCTGTTTTCAGCCATGCGCGCCGACAGGTTTACTCGCGGTGGGAGACAGGTCCATCAGTGTCAAAGTATATCACGGTGATTGACCTTGTGGCAGCTTATTCAGTCAGAGGACATCGTGCCTCCCAAGGGAAGACTACAAGGAGAAAACAAACTCGGTATTCGCAAGAGGCCGTCCTACAGGCAATCATCTATTGCACAGGGTTTTGCCAACTGACGTGTTAGATCTCCACCCTTTGTTCCGAGTCTGCTTGTTGGAATGGGTGTGTATAAGTACGGGTCGCTAGGTCTTCTGGCACACAGCAATCTCCCTCACAGAAGCGATTCGAATCGACTCGCTTCACCGACTTACCCTTTGATACTCAAAACTCTTCCTACAATGCCTTTCGAGGTCCCGACCACAGAAAAATGGTCCACCAAGGATACGAATCCGAGCTATCCATACACCTCGTCATTCCAGGAGTCCATTCCCGGATTCCAGAAGTTGCACCTCGTGCCCAATGATTCCACTTTCGCTGGCCAGGTTTACGTAAACCATTTGCCCAGCGAGAAGAAGGTTATTCCTTACGTCCGAAGCCTATATGCCGCGACGCTCAAGGAAGGCACCGGAAATGTCCTGCGTTGGTCACCAGCTTACGAGGAGTATCAAACTGGGGTAATCGGCACGTCAAATGCTGCTGGAGAGTCCAAGTTGACGTACCGCGTCAATTTCACCCGTGCCTTCAGCGAGCCACCCCAAGTTGTCACATGCTTTGAAAGGTTCGCAATGGCGAGTAACCAGCCATGGCGGCTCACTTGTAAAGCCACCGACATTGACAGAACCGGTTTCACGGCTCATATCAATGCGTGGGGTGATACGTTCGTAAGCCAAGGATTTTTATACTGGTTCGCTCATCCATCGGACCGCAAAGGCGTTGTCAGCGGGGATGTCACCCTTATGGACACGTTCAGGTCCAATGGCAAGACATACTGGCCCAGCGGAGCGTTTTCAAGGAAGCCTCGTATTTGCTTCGTTGGTCTTCGATACTTCAACAGCGACAGCAACACGGACGGCGTGAATTTTGGAATCGACTACACGATCGAGGACGACCATGTCAAATTTACCATCTTGGACGAGGGTCGTCTCGAAGGCGCATCGTTTTCGTATATCCTCATCGAGTAGTGGACAAGTTGGATCGAACGGTGGTGGGTGGTTAGACAAGTGGAAATAACTTGTACATGTACAGATTCAACAAAGTCTTCGAGAGTTTCGTCAACCTCAAGTGTGAACACATAAGTAATGACGGAAATTCCTGTGACAAGATGAATTGCGATCCAGCAGTCTCTGAAAATTGTATATCAATAACATGCCTATGCCTGCTGAAGTTCAGGACTTTCCTTCTTGCTCAGGCTGAGACTCGCAGCCTAGAGTCGGAGTGACGCTCGGACCACTCGACTCGGATGGCAACACACCGGTGACCTATGGGAATTGATGCCTGATGCATTGATGCTTTCTGCCTGGATAGAAAGCGGCCGTACTCTCACCACAATTAAGTGGTGCAATGCTGCAGTTTGCAATATTGCATTTTCTGTCATGATTTTCTGGATCCAGTTACGCTGCTTCACGAAGGGCGTCAGTCGGACTACGTTGCAGTAGATCACGTAGTACTGTACACGGACAAGGCTCTTGACGTATCGATGCACTAGCTTACCCGGTGTCTCCTCCGGACCCCGATCATGCCGCGCCCTGTGCCATGCCAGCAAGTGCCTGCAGCCACCACCTACAAGCTTATCGATGATTGAATGTCATAGAGGTACGTTATGGCATACGCCAATCTCTGTTTTCCGGTGGGAGACAGGTTCATCAGTGCCAAAGTATATCACGGTGATTGCCCTTAGTGGCAGCTTATTCTGTCAGAGGACATCCAGCCTCCCAAGAGAAGACTACAAGGAGAAATCAAACTCGATATTCGCAAGAGGCCGTCCTACGGGCGATCATCTATTGCACAGGGTTTTGCCAGCTGACGTGTTAGATCTCCACCCTTTGTTCCGAGTCTGCTTGTTATGGGTGTGTATAAGTACGGGTCTCGCAGCTAGGTCTTCTGGCACACAGCAATCTCCCTCACAGAGTATTTCGAATCGACTCACTGTACCGACCTACCCTTCGATGCTCAAAACTCTTCCTACAATGCCTTTCGAAGTCCCGACCACAGGAAAATGGTCCACCAAGGATACGAATACTTAGCCAGAGTTTCTATACACCTCGTCATCCCAGTCGCGCATCAGCGGATTCCAGAGGTTGCACCTCGTACCCACGGGTGCCACTTTCTCTGGGTGGGTCTACACAGGCATTTCGGAGAAAGACAAGAAAATCACCGTTACCCCATATGGCTTGGAGTCAACGACTCTCAAGGAAGCCACCGTAGATCTCCTGCGCTGGTCTCCGGCTTACGAGGAGTATCAAGTTGGCGAAATCGGCACGCCGGGAAGCAGCACATTCACTGCTGGGCAGTCCAAGTGGTCGTGTCGCGTCAATTTCCCCCGTGCATTCAGCCAGCCACCCCAAGTCGTCACATGCTTTGAAAGGTTCGCAATGGCGAGTAACCAGCCATGGTGTCTCACTTGTAAAGCCACCGACATCGATAGAACCGGCTTCACGGCCCATATCAACGCTTGGGGTGACACAGTCTTGAATTTGGGGGCTATACGCTGGTTCGCTCGTCCATCGGACCGCAAGGGTGTCGTTAGCGGCGATGTCAGCCTTATGGACACGCTCAGGTCCAAGGACAAGCTTTACTGGCCCAGCGGAGCGTTTTCAAAGAAGCCTCGTATTTGCTTCGTTGGTCTTCGATACATCAACAGTGACAATAACGCAGACGGCTTGAACTTTGGAATCGACTACACGATCGAGGATGACTATGTTAAATTTACCTTCACGGACGAGGGTCGTCTCGAAGGCGCATCGTTTACATATATCCTCATCGAGTAGCTGATAAGCTGGATCGAAATGATGGTGGTTGGATGGTGAACTGATCTGGATAACTCGTACACGTACAGAGTCAACGAAGTCTTCGAGATTGTCTTCGTCGGCCTCAGGTGTGGATACAAAAAATTGCGTTTCTCAGCACATTGCTGAACACACAATAATGGAAACATTTCAATCATGATACGGGAGAAGGACAAGTCCCGAAAATGGCATATCATATGAAGGCTTCATACTCGGGCTCAGAAATCCGTGATGGGTATTTATCATTAAGTTTTGGCAGTCAATACAGACACTGCTGGTAGAATTCAAGGGATTCTCGTCGTTTACTGCGGGCATTATTGCTTATATATATAGGTGACCCATTGTATCGTCATTGAATGGCGAGGATCGATCTCGAGGTTTGGAATAAGGGGGGCGAAGAATTGGCCGACTGTAACTGATTGGGGAGCCTAGTCAGAGAGGAAAGGTGCATAAGATATTGCGAAAGATAGTCTTCATTTTTGTCTGGGGACAACTCATCACACAGTTCCATGGTGTCAATGGACAGTAGGACCCGAGACAACAGGAATGTCAATGGCAGAGGATCTGAGGATAGCTCAGGTATGTGCCCCGGAGGGGTTGGGGGGAGAAGGTTGGCAAGACATACAACCATGGTTAAACTGGGCTAACTTGGTTCAAAGACAGATACGCACTGCGCAGGAGCACACGGAATAGAGGGCTTTGAAAAGCGTTCTCGAGACAACAGGGAGGGTATTGCCAAAGAACAGCGACGATGCTGGTGCGTGAGTGGCAAGAAACGTACAGGGCCAGACGAAGAAGAGCCGTTTAGATAACATATGGGGCATAACTCAACCGAGCCACCCAAGTTGTGATGTTCCTCATCGTCGTCAGATAAAACCAATGGTTCCATCTCTTCCAGGCCTACTACCCTAAGGCGGTCACGGGTGAGGTTGACTGATAGATCGACCCGTGGCTGAAGAGGCAGCTGGGGCTGGGGTGCCACTGTTATGTAATGAGGGGGGAGCACGATACTAGCAGTAGGCTGCTCAAAGCACCAATAAACAAGCCGACGAATATATCTTGCCAGTGATCTGCGTACGGAAACAGTCATGCGACTCCTGAAATATCTAAACTTTGTACTGACGCCGATAATCCATCGTACGCGTGATTGCAACCAGCGAAGCACCTGTCAGAGGAGCGAGAGCCAGCCATACCTTACCCTGTAGTTAAAGGTAGTCATAAAACACAGCACGTAAGGAGGGGATATGGACTGACGGCGTAGCCACCGTCATGATCCCACAGACGCGTTATTAAAGCATGTTTGTGATGGGAGGCTGTCATGTCTCCTGGCGGCATGGCTAGCGGGGTGATGCCTTCCACCGTTCTCTCCATTCGTGGTGTATTGAGTCACTGGAGTCCCTCGACAGGACTCACGAAGCCAGCACGAGATCTGTTGGAAGTGGGCGTTGACTGAGGATTTACGTAGTACATTTGGCTTCGCGCCAGATAACAGGTCTCGGGCCACTACGGTCTCGGTCAGTCTTGATGCTAGAACTGACTGCTTCTCGGAAGTCAATACGTCATATGTGTAGGTACTCACTTTATGCTGCATATGTATATCATGAGGCCAAGCTATGAACGAAACGCCTTTTCCCCTCTTACAGTAATCACTATATATATACGGCCTGGGTAGATCCAACAGTTTCCAATTGTAGTGGCTACGACCCAGCTTGAGGGGTTATCGAGCCAATTCTATCACGAAGTGTGCTTGATATAACATGTCTACAGATACCCTTTCTCCGTCAGATACTTAACAATCACCTCCACGCTCTGCGTTACATCTAATTCATCTGTGCGGATATGGATCTCTGGCTTGTCCGGTGCCTCGTAGGGAGCGGATATACCAGTAAATTCTGTTGTCGTGAGGGTGCTATGTGTCCAAATTCATCATCGGGATCAACATACCTGGAATCACGCCTGCTCTCGCCTTCTTGTATAGCCCCTTGGGGTCTCTCGCCTCCACAACACTGAGGGGTGCATCTATAAAGACTTCCACAAACGGAATGCCGCCTTTCTCGTGCAATTGCCGTGCAAGGTCTCGATCGGAACAATACGGCGATATGAACGCAGTGATTGCTATAGCCGACGCGTCTGCGAACAGCTTCGAGACCTAAGTGCAGTCCAGTAAAAGAGCGGCCGTGATCAGACAAGCCAAGCTGCCCCACCTCGCCTATCCGTCGAATGTTTTCTGTTCTATCTTTCTCTGTGAATCCAAGGTCTTGATTCAAGCCAAACCGGACATTGTCCCCGTCGAGCCGGTACGCGAACCGCTTCAAGTGAAGAAGATGCTGCTCTAAAGCGCATGCAATTGTAGACTGAAGCCAGATTCGTCAAGATGGTCAATCAAATAGCATGTTCACACATTGGCCCGTAGGGAATTATATGCACCTTTCCGCTGGCACTTAGACCAGTTAGCCAAATGGTGAGACCAGTCTGCTCAAGTAGCTCTCCCCGTTCTTTCGAACTAACGGAGCCTTCGCATATGTCATTATGCAGGTGAGCCTTCACAAAAGAATGCTCACACCTGCGTGAAAGGTGATGTTTGTTGCCATGAACTTGCTCTGCTGAAACCGGCGCTAGTACTGCAAAATAACTTGGGGACTGATCGCATATGATACTTTTTACTCAGCAGGACACGGAATGTACAATCGAGCCAGTGTTGGCCCTAAGGGGTAAGCGCTAAGCCTTAAATGGCAACTCAGATATATTCTATTTTTCATGATTTTCCAGCCCAGTGGGTGTTCATGGAAGCAGTGGAAGACAAGGTGCCAGATGATGGTGCAGCTGCCAATGAATACTCAAAGGGCTACATGAATATATTTCTGAGAATTACAACAAATATTATATTCAAGTTAATGCGACACCCTTAATCCTTAACCTACTCCTTGAGGGTGCCCTTAATTAAGGCCCTGAACTCTACTAATCTTAATTATACATCAATCAAAAGCGCCCAACATGGGCAGTCATGTGTTGGCTCGCAATCAACTCAATGCGAGAAACCGTCTTATTATCTTCCCTGACTTACCTGACCGAGAACAAAACATGGCTGCGCTACGGTGAACAAAAACTTACCACCATTTTTTGGCATAAGTGGAACAAGCCTGCTAGTGCATAAAATGGACGATAAAAGCTTATCAGCATGGGATACCGTTCACTGCGCCCGGTTAACAGCAATATTACCGCACAGTAGGTGACGATTTACCTCAATTACAATTCCATCATCCGCAGTGAAATAAGTATGTCGCGGATCGATGCAGGGGCTGGTCTACCAACGAAAACGGAGCGCATGCGCAGGTGTACATTCGACGATCGTCGGGGTATTGGCATAGGAGATATTACAGGAAGATAGGCGATGAAAAAGACCAGAAGATGGTGACGAGATAGTGGAGCACGCAGAAGGTTATAATTTCACAAGAAAAGCGACCGGGAACGCCAGCCTGTTGCGCGTTCTCACGATTGAGCTTTGGCTTCCTGGATAGTATAGCATTGAATAGTAAGCCAGAGGCATTGTGCAGGATCACCAGATATCGAGGGAACAGGAACTCACCCCACCAGAAGAAAACCGCTCTGCCCGCCTTTTTCTCCTTTCCATCTCTTCCTTGTCCACAGGGACAGGCGATCGCGCCCTCTTTTTACCACCAGCAGGGGAGATAGCCGTACTAGCGGCAGGAGCGGTCGTATTGACTGCATCACTGGCAGCAAAACGGGCGGCGCGAGCCTTAATTTTGGCTTCCTCCTGTTAGATACCAAAAATGAGAACAGTCAAACAGTGGGGGAGCAATAGCATACCTCCGCCGGGACAGTTTGTGGTTTGGGCACATCTCTCGGTGCCTTAGTTCCGTTAGAAGCAGGGGTAGCCTTTGGCTTGGTCTCCACTAGCGGAATGCCAAAACGAGCAGCTCGCCTTTTGCGTTTCTCTAACTCCTCATCCTTGGCGGTTTCACTGGTACCGGTAGCAGTAGGAGCCTCTCCCTTTTTGGTGGACTGCTCGGCGGCTGTCCCCTGGATTTCAAAAAGTAAATTACTTCAGCCTATGCTAGAGTTGAGATCTCTCACTGGTGTCACGGCTGGCTTGGCAGCTGTGGGTTTCAAAACGGCTTTTGGAGGACCATCTACAGGTACAGCGGGAGATGCCTGAGCGCCGTTCGAAGCAGTAGGGCCCCAGTCAAACCTGTGAACCCTCATTAACGTCGCCCCACCAGAAAACGTATAACAAAACACTTACTCCTCAGGAGGTGCCAGCTGAACAAAAACGCATCAGGCTGGCGATTTGCGTAATAAAATTACCCGCAATACTCACAAGGTCGTCGTCCTGCCCACCTTGAGAGGGCTCTGGGGCCTTGGCTTTGGGGGCAGGTATTGTGGAGGCGCCTGGATTGTTAAACGCCGCAAGGGCCTCTGGACTGGACAGGATTTTCGCTATAAGATCGGCCTTGTTGGCTTTGGCAGGAATAGGCACAGATGCCTTTTGGAGCAATTCACGTAGATCAGCAACGCGCTGGGATTTTCTACCGTATGGAGAGAGTTAGAGAACTGGGCCTGCCATAATAAAGAAACGTACAATTTGGCCTCCATGAGGAGTGAAGGAGGGTGTCTGGCTGAGTTCGAAAGTCGGAGCTACGTTCAAGAACAAACATAAGTATTACAGTAGGGTGCTTGCAAAATAAAAAGGCTAAGCTGAGCTGGATAAACGCGGTTCCCTCGGCCAACGCGCCTGGAAATTACTACAAAAAATTCAGCTCGCACACGGGTGACGATGCTCACGTGACTGGGAACGTCTCGAAAGAGCCAGTGGGAAAGTTCTCGAATGGGACGCGTTTATAAAGACGCGCCGAGCTCTGTCTTCTACCACCTGCAGCTGGACCATCAATGACAACCTGGCACCATTACCCACTGTCTCATCCTTGGATGGCCTCACGCAAGCGTAAGCTATCAGACTCTCCCGACGACTCAGACCACGACAATATTGCTCCTCAGCCCTTCGCTCCTCGCACTCTCCCCCATTCGAAGCGGCGCCGTTTCGACTTAGCCCGCAACCTTTCGCGGTTGTCATTGTTTGAGCAGGCGCAAGCTCATGCTCCCATCGTCGAAGAGCAGGCTGTGAAGACACCTCAGCCTCTCCCAACATCTGATCAAGATGTGGATATATCTCCGTGGTCACCCTCTCATCTGCAGGGTCAGTCGGCGGATGCGGTCATGGATACGGATGGGGATATGGCCGTCCAAGTTATCGCTCATCCGATCGTCGAAGAACCTCCCGAGCGTGCCATCGGCATACGTGAAGTACGCGAAGTTCGCATGCGCAATACCTCTTCATATGAGCCAGAGAAAGATCGTACGTTTCCCCTAACGGCACGCCTTCACAATCACACGCTAGACTGATCGACCATGCGTAACCAGGCATCATCGTCACTAACCTCGATAGTTCCGACGACGAATCCGAGACTTCCCCGGAGACGTTTGCTGGCAACGACAACGTCTACTCGGTCTCACCTGCTTTCCTTTCGCGCATCAAAACTTCAACCCCTCTCTCAAAAACGCTACCTCCGAAACCTGAATCAGACTCTCAAGCTTTGGTACTCTTCAAACCTTCACCTTGGTCTGCTAAAGACGCCCGCGAACTGGAGCTCATCTACCGTGCGCGCGACGCAGACAACTCTAGTAATGATGAAGCCAAACCCCAGATTGAGACGCCAGATGCTGATGCGATGGAAATCGAGTAGTTGTGCTGGCCTCGCCAGTTTTCCAGCTTTACTCACGAATGGTTTATTATTGTTACATATGTCTCCATCAAACGTCGCTTGTCTCTGAATCTTCCTGCTGATAGACAGACAGATCCAGGCTTCCAAAGTATTATTAATACAGGATGATATTTCATTTCGATACTTCCATGTATACAATCTGGAAAGCGGGAGAACAAAGTGACCGGAGATACGACAGCTAGCTAGGATAACGATGACATACAAACACGAAAACCAGAATTAGTGATTGATGCATAACACCGAGAGAAGCATAGGGGGCTGGGAGCAAATAATGCATAAGACAATATCCCAAACGAAGAGTGTCATTACTGCAATCCAGCTCGGGATGTTGGAGGTCCTGAGCTTAGATCTGAGTATTGCACATGTGTTGATTGAGGACGCGAGGGATAACTGCCTGAGCTATCGCGTCCGGTAGATGCCGCACCGGATGTTACGTTCGTAAAGGGGCGGAACTGGCTTGCAGACCCTTCACCATTGCCAGGTAGTGGAGGCTCATGGCCGCGGGTCGTGTCTAAGGCCGACGCTGCTGCCGATTCAGAAGCCTTTAACGCTTTGCGTTCCTCGGCAGAAGGATTAGGGTTTGGATGGAAAGAAGAAGGGTCGGATGATTCTGCCGCCTTCTGCTGGGCTGCGATTTCTTCTGCCGTAAGAAATCGCCCGCCTGGACCGCGGGGACGGCGCATGGCGTGCTTGTGGCGGGACTCGTGTAGGTACGGCTATTGGAAGAGTAAATAATGCGTCCGTACATATTACATGACGAACCCCTACCTTGCGCTGCCTAGATAAGCGATGAAGCTCCTCCAACCTCGCCCTCGCGACCCGTCTCTTTAAGATGCGATTATACTGCTTTGCGTTGACATACAAAGGTTCTTCATCCATTGGTGCATCCTCATCGCCCGTGATCACGGCACGTCCTTCTCGGTCGTGAGTCTCTGAAATCGAGCTATCTGCGTCTACGGGGGTGCCGTTGGGATAATCATCTACATCGTCTTCGGCAGACGTGTGAGAGGGACCAGGCGTGTTGTCGCCTTGATCAGGTACTGAGTGGGGCACCGGGAAGGATCGGCGCTGTAAATGAGGGTGTGGGTGTACTCGAGTCTCCGGAAGATAGCGTTGATGTGGTTGCTGAGGAAATGTTAGATGGCTACGTGGGTACGTAGGCTGATGTTCCTCCAGCTGAATTTGAGATGATTGAGGAGCGCCGGGCTGGCTGTTACGCGTGACTGTGGTTGAGTGCTGACCTGAAGTGAAGGTACAAGAAGCGTGAGTTTGACGTCGGGTGAGACGATGGCCGACGAAAAGAACGGGGAAGACTTGCCTGTGAGAAGGAAGTTGGGCTGACCCTGAAGATGGTACTGCCGGGATAAGGGCGGGGACCACAATTGGTTTCGATCGAGCGAGTTGTCCATGAGACGTGAGTTCAGATCACACGGCCAGCGGAGTCCTTGATTTCCATCACGTGACCTTAGCTCGCAGCGCAGCATGATTACAGTACTTAATATTTTACATGTAATGAATGTATAAAGTATATCTTATCTCTGAGCAGACAGGTCCTGCTGGCAGTGGATATACCGAGCGGTGGCGGCAATTCGAAAGCCCCAAGGGTGCACGGCATGCTGCATCGTGTCAGGTCAGCACATCTAAACATTAGGACGACGTTGCCTACTTGATAGTATTCCTGTATATCAGCGCCTTCCATGATGAGAACGTCCCCATGTTGCAATGTCAAGCTAAGGACGACCGGCGGAGACTTGCGAAGAATGCCGTCCGACGATTCTTCAGGACGCCATTTACTCGGAATGGGGCGGAATCGCATTGTGGCTGTTGCACCAAGACTCAATGAAGCGATCGTAGGTCCAAGATTCTTCTCTCCGTCGCTGTGGACTGTGGCATGTTTTCAGTAAGTGCATACGGACTGTCTCTCACATACACTCCATCTTTTGCTCAGCCATGTATGCCGCCGATAGAACTTCATTGAACGCAGGGTCTTCCCCTAAAACGAGAGACGCATGCCCACGAATTGTCTCCAATGCTTGACGGACGGACGGGTATGTGTCGAGCGGTACTGAAGATCCGGTTGACAACGGAATGGTCAATAGAATGTCTCTACGATACATACCTGTATTGTTTGTGCCTCCAACGTACTGCAGAAATGAAAGGCGGCTTGTATTCAGCGATAGTCATGACGGGGAAAAGCGCATTACCTCATACGGTTCACCAGCTGAATGCTACTAGGTCAGTCTTGCAAAGAGGAATCCGAGTACTACTCACAATTCTGGGAGAAATAGTGCGATAGCATCCTTCCCTTCACTGGTGGAATGGTAAATTCGATACGTCAGTAGACGTGATGGGCACATACACTTATGCTTAATGTACCATGAGTAAAACTGCTCTGGAAGTTGAATGAAAAACGTACGTTTCTCATGCTATATCTTCTAAAGAACCCTGGTTGCCGAGCATCCACTTGGTATTTATGCCAGACACTGTTCGCGATAGATTGTGCTCTCTCGTCTGCTTGAACAAGGTGGATAGTGCCACTTTGACGTACATTAGGTATCTCATACATAGCTCAAGAGTTGAATCGCACGAACCGATTCCGCGGTAGTCGAAAAGACTGACATCTCATCGTGCGATCGGAACCGTTGCAAAGCTTACGAGCTTCCCTCCTAATTCCCGCAGTTGGTAGGATTTGGATCATAGCTCTACCAGCAAGGAACAAACGGGTCCGAGGCTGCTGAATTATGGACTTAACCTTAAATATACGCTAGACTCATCTTTAGCAAAGAAAACGAGGAAATGGCGTTTATCCCTCTCACATGGCATGTATTGCATTCCCAGTGGGTCCAATGCTCCCTACAGCATGCCTGAGACAATAGCCAAGTGGATAGCTGTTGTGTTCGTACCTGCATGATAGTCTGCCACAATTGTCACACCACCAACCTTTCCAAAAGTGCCGAAACGTTGTAATCTGATGACGTTCCTTACCTCCGGATTCCATTGGCTGCACCGGTAATTTAGGGCGAATTTGGAAGGCTCTGCCATGGAGTTCACGTGCGTCTTTCCTTGGAGTAACAAAATCAGGATGATAGCCGCTGAGTCCCAGAGATGCGGGAGCACTATCAACTCGACGGAAAAACGAACTACAATCCGAGTGAGTACAAACCCAACCAAAGTTGTAAATTGCACGGCTGGGCTTATGACAGGTCTGACAATCTCTGGGAGATATACGGTCTGTATCTGAATCTGGGGAGTCGTCCAGCTGTCTGTGAGATGATTAGTGTCACACAGAAATGAGGATAGTTAGCGAAACGTGCAAATCTGGACGGATCCACCAAGGCCTTCCTTGAGAATGGATCCATTGAAACATAAACTTCCATCTCACGAAGTATCCCCTTGGGCTTTCCGAGGAAGGCTCAGGCTCCTCTGTACAAGGTTAGATCTGCCGAACAGCATGTGCAGCTTAGTACATACGACATACCCCATGCATGGGTAATCACATAATACCCCAGTACCACATAACTACGATCCTCGAGATTATAGGGGAAAAGCTGATATCCATTACCCGCTATAAGCACAATCGGCTGTCCGGCCATCCACGAATTGATCAGCGCATTGCACGATGCGCTGCGAACTGTCTGATCGTCAACTAGAGCCGTCTGTTTTGTCTGCTTGTTTATCGCGGAACTGCCGCCTCTAACACGTACAATAAATGAAGAGAGAAGATGAAAACGAAAAGAAGACCCACCCATGAGAAATAATGCATCTCCCGCCTGCGTGCCATAAATCTTGTCTATATATATATATATGGCATAAACTCCACAACAGTTTCACGAAAAGACAGCCTGACATACACTGCAGGGTGCCCATCAAGCAGATAACCTCGGGCCCTTTTTTTCTGAGAGTAGACCCCACCCTGGTAAGAACGAAAATAGTTCAGTGACTCACATAGCTCTTGTCGTGTCTGCATTTCTCATTATTAAATGAATGTGGGATGACGTGATGCATAATCACCTCTGCCCACACTGGGGGCGCCACTGGCAAGTGGGGCTTATGCACTGCATTATAGACCATTGTCGCCCGGGGAGGCTCCGGGGGGAAATCTGGTAGTACCAGCGGGGGGGGCTGTTCTATTGAGAGCTGGGGCTCCTGCGTACGTGACCATATATGCGGATCCGCGCTACCAGGTGGCCTCGCATCATCTTGTGGACTAAGCTGATCGTATCCTTGACGCCATGATGGTTCATTGTTGATTTTATCACAAATGATGGTGTGATATTCCAGTGTCAGCGATGGATGGTTGCTTGAAGGTGGCAAAGCTCCGGGAGTATACCCATTACCACGCATACACGACTCAAGAGCATCCCCATCGTCCATATCTTCTGACGAGGACGATGACCCACACCGTGAAGAGGCCGTACGATGGGACTCCAAGGCAGACCCTGAGGTGTTCAACACAAGACTCGAGTGGCACAGTGAATTTTCGGAGTGAACCATAGGTGGTGATATGAGACCATTTGTGCTTTCCATGGTGCTTCCGTGAAAAATCGAGTCACCGGCGTAGTCTAGCTCAGACGGTATACGTGGTGGCAAGGACGCAACACGAGTGGCACCAGAACCCACCAGTTCCGGTGTAGATGGCGATCCAAGAATTGAGGAGTGAGTACGCGTCGGTGAACGGTCACCCCGAGGAGTCCTTCTCGCCACAAGAATCGTATCGGAGTTCACCAGTTCTGGTGTGGACGGCGATTCGAGGATTGAGGAGCGGGAGCTTTGCAGCGAAATTGTCAAAGCGTGACCCATTGTCCTTGTCACAATAGCGGTTTCAGAATCCATCAGATCTGCCGTGCACGGCGATTCGGAGATGTAGGAGTTGGAACTTCGCGGCACGATTGTCAAAGGGTCGCCCGGCGGAGGAGTCAAGGCGTTATCCAAAGCCTTTCCTGGCAGTCCCTTGATGTTGTTCGAAACAGCTTGCGTAGCATCAATGTTGCGGAATGCCTCTGGCTCAGAAGGTCCTTGCGGCGCTGGAATCATCGCAATTGCCGGAATCTTCAAGAAAGACAGCTGACACGTTCGACGCTTTTTTAATGGTGGCTCCACATCAGTACAGTCGAGATTCGAGGCTGGAACAGGCCCAGCAGCGTGGGATTGATTTGTCCGCTTGCGGGATGGCGCTTCGAGCTCCTCTTGACGACGCTGGCCTTTTGGCCAAGTTCGAGGCACCCTACTTTTCTTGGGCATCTTTTCCAATCTCTGTTCCGCCTGATGAGACGCTCCTTGCCTTTCCTTGTTCCGTTCTATGCTTGTCTTCGAGTTCTCAAGTGAAAGGTTCGGCATCGCACGACGCACATCTCTGGTTTGTGTTTGTGGGGGGCTCGGATCCCTATAACTTGAAGTCTTCCGTCTCAAGTGTAGCCGAACAGTCCTTTTCTCTCTCAAGCGAGCCGGCGCCGCAGAAAGAGTTCTCAATTTGGGTGGGCGTCCACGACCACGGGTCAGAGGATCATCTTCTATCGCGCAAAGAATATTGGCCATTGGCACTTCAGCGTTATCATGTATAACACATACCCGGATGTTCTAGCATGATTTGGTCGTCATCTGGAAGGTCAGAGAGGGGACTGTCAGACCTTGGGTATCCTGGAATATGGAGGCCGGAAGGGATGTGTATCTGGGTCCCATAGACCACTGTTTCGAACTTTGGCGCGTCGAAGCCATGATGCTCAACGTATCCGTCAGTCTCTTCCATTGGCGGGTTCTTCACCGTGGTCCCATAGGGCACATGGTTGTTACCTCGAAAGTGGGGAGACGGTAACTCCGAGATGGTAGCAAGGTTACAAGCTGCCCTGCATTTATTGATCGTTCGGAGTGCCTTCCTGTAATTGCCGTGGTACGCAAGCTTCGCTGTCTCAAAGAAAACGCGAATGTTCTCTGACTCAGATACGGAACGACATGCCCGTTTATTACAAGTCACTGGCCCGCTGAGCGAGACATGAACCCAATGCTTGAACCACTCCATCTGGCAAAATGTTTGACGGGTGAGCTAAGCTGTTGTTAATAGGAAAACACACGTGGTCGTCATTTGACCGCATGATAGCAATGCAATGTTGCAGCCATGAGTTGCCCGGATACCCTTTTTGAATGAGGTCGTGATAGCCCTCTTGCTCCAGAAATCGATGCACATCGTACCAGCCCTCTGGGGGAGACGAAACCATCTGCCGCGGCCACACCTGCACCTCCCTGGGGGGTGGTAGCTCACAGCAGAAAGGCGAGCAGTTAAAAATTTAGCTGAGACAAGCCTAGCGTTATTATTACTATACTGTATATAGTTGGTATACCTCGGACATGAGGATGGGCGTCTAAAATATTCTCGATCGACTACAAATATTTATCAGACAACGCGGCACCTCAGAAATATGATTTTACCTCTTGCCTTATCACTCAGCAGTTTAGCTACAAAATGAACTACTTTTTAAGATTTGAACTCCGCAGAATTTAAATCCATCAAGATGTCAGATCGTAATACAGTGGTTCAGTGTCACAAGCACAATTTCTGATTTTTTGGTTTTATAATCTTGTTAAAGGGTCTATAGCTTCAATTCTAGCCACTGAGATCGACACCAGGTATAGTGTAGCTACTAGGGGGTTGTGTGTTCAAACACTTATGCAGGCGGTAGACAACATTACACGCCACATATAAGGAGTTTCCTTGCGATATGCGAGGGTATTAGCACTACACCATGTCCCCATGCATGTAGTACTATGTATCAGGACCTTGTCTCCGCGTGTAGTACTCCAGCAAATATTACATTTCACGCTGCATCTAAGTTGCATCTCTCTTTGTCACGAGCACCGCTACTTGCTCACAACAGCATGCTGCAATGCCTCATAAACCTCCATCTCAATGCGCGCCTCAATCTTGTCCTCTTCCGAGCCGTTACCAGCGGCAACCTTCTGTGCTTCTGCCAAGTTTGCACGGATAGCCTGACGCAAGCGATTTAAGTCAGGCAGATTCCTCAGATATAGAAATGAGCAGCAAATGACCTCCGGGGAGAAATCTTCCAAGGGTGCCCCTTCAACCGCATTAACCGTCAACTTATTGTTAGGATGAACAGTTGCAAACCCGCCGCTAACTGTCAAGAAAGCTAAGGGTCAAAAAACAAGGCAAGCAACTTCTGCATACCAAACCATTTTTTGGCATTGCTGCCCGATTCTATGACTTCTAGAACGCCCGGTCGAAGGGGCTCAATGGATGGTACATGGTTGGCAAGAATACCCATATCGCCCGTTGCTGCCGAGATGTTTACTTGGACTACATCGGCGGAGTCGAACAGCGACTGAACGTGCAATGTCAGCCCATGGGTGTACACGGTGGAAACCAGCCAGAGGGCCGTCACCTGATGAGGTAGCACCATGGAGAATTTGATTTTATCAGTCGCTTCGGCATAACCACGACGTCCTAGAGGCAGTCTTATTGCTGCACGTCGAGTCGCAGTGCTTGCAAGTCGGAACATGGTATACGTGCGGAAACGGTAGCTTATGGTGTACGCCCACACGTACACACACCTTCCATACTCGTCCTCCCATACCCGTCATGAACTCAACAGCCTGTACTCAGTGCAAGCAGCCTTTGTCTTTGGATTCGTCCCTGGTCGATCTTGCTCCATCTGCCTATGATCTGATTGCAGGATCTCTACCCCCTTCTCCTCATCAAATACACGCTACCGACGATGAGAAGTTGGCCCAACTTCCAGGCCCTAGCACCGCCAAAATGGCGTGGCAACACTCTGCTCAGCCTGCATCCAGCATTCTCTCTTCCCGTGCTCAAGAAAAACAACGCGTTCCAGGCATTCCCATTCCTGGCGAATCTTTCGTGTTACTGCAGGATAGTGCCGTCCACAACATACCATCACCACCTGACATACCATTGTCCAGCCAGCGGAGGCTGTCATTTACCTCTCGGAATCGCAGCACCCTGAATTCGGGAACCCCCACTAAACGTAGCTCCTCGTCAGATCTACGACAGCCACCGACGCCTACACCAGCACCACCCAGCCCTTCACCCCTGTCACATCATCTAGAGTCGACAGCCCGCCTTTTCAAGCTATTATCCAGTCGCACTGATCTTGACCACCCCCTCTGTGCCGAGTGCACTCATCTTTTAATTGCCACTCTTAGCAAGCAGCTCGAGGAGACAAAGAAGGAGCGTGACGGATATATTGCATTCGAGAAAGAGATTAGGAAAGAGAAGGAACGTGAAAGAAATGCTTCCAGCCCGGACGCCATTGAGCGGAAAATTCTAAGGTTAAAAGAAGACGAGAGAACCGCTGTGGAGGAGCTCAAGACCGCAGAGTCGGAACGGGAGAGGTTGAACAGTGAGATACAGGCCCTAGAACGTGATGAAAGCGAGCTGCGGGAGGAGGAGGCCGAGTCAGTGTTTCTGTATATGTATATGAATCGGCACTCATCAGGAAATCTAGATTCTGGCGGATGCACAACGCAAATTTATTGTCGTCTGCAGAGCAGACTGCGCAACTACGTTCGTTGAGAGCGGCATACGCGGCTGATTCCCAGACTTTGGAGAAGCTGGAACGAACAAACGTGTATTACGACACGTTCTGTATAGGCAACGTTGGAGTTTTTGGAACTATTAACGGTCTTCGTCTTGGCAGAGCTGGTGGTGTTGCGGTGTGGCATCACATGTTAATGTCATATTTTCACTTCTGATATTTTGGTTCTGTAGGTTGAATGGTCGGAGATAAATGCAGCATGGGGCCAATGCACCCTACTGCTGTATACACTTGCTAGGAAGCTGGATGTAACATTTGAGAAGTACTGTAATCTCTTGTTGCTTTTTGCTCTCTAATAGATTACATAGCTATCGACCTGTTCCAATGGGTTCTTTTTCGCGTATGGAGAAGATATCAGGCAGTGACAAGGCCACGTACGAGCTGCATGGTTCTGGTGATCTACACATCGGGCGAATCCTGCACAATCGTCGTTTTGATTTCGGAATGGTGGCCTACTTAGATTGCTTGCGACAACTTATTGAGCATGCTAAGACACAGTATTCGAGTGCAGACTTCCCACATCCGTCAGTGCTAAAGTTCATCTCGTTGAAATATACTGATAGTCATGACACCAGCATTGTTAAGGACAAGATTGGCGATGTTTCGATTAAACTACAGTTCAGCCAAGAAGAGAGCTGGACTAGAGCACTGCGCCATGTCTTGCTCGCCCTGAAGCTACTTCTGAAGTTGGTCACCAACACGAATCCTGGATGACTTAACTTGGGCGTCAAGATAGTCTATATTCCTGATAACAGCCGAACGATAACAACATCAAAAGGCGGTAAAGTTTACGTCAATGTTCGTTCATCTATAAATGGTGGAACCACCCCCACACGGCCCAAGTTGCCGAGCACTATATTCCGTTCGGAACGACGGGATCGTCGCCTGGAAGTAAATCTGGCGCAATCCGAACTCCGCGTTCTCTGATAGGACATACTTAACATTAGCTATGCGGATATATAGCCTAACTCGACTTACATCTCATCGACCGCTTTAAGCAGGTCATAATTAATACCTTCACTTATGACTGAATCAAATTTGTAGTCAGGGTGGGAGCGAATGAATCTCCGCATCCAGGTAGCAGTGGTAATGAGTGAACCTGTGCATGAACGTCAGCGAAAATCGAAGCGTCATAACACTGTTCGCTATTGTACCATCAGCTCTGCGTTTCACCAGGTTGAGGTACTTCCGAAGTCGTTCCTTGGTTGGGTATTCAACGTCAAGCGAGTTCAGATAGGCGTTGACCACACCCATCAGACCCGGAAAGTCGGAACCCTATCGGCGTAAGGTTTATTTCCCAATCTCACAAGTCAAAATTTACTGACCTTGCCATTGATGATCTCATTAATACTCATCTCTTCATATTCCTCTTCTACTGGCTTTCTCTCCAAGGTTACTGGCGGCTTAACGTCGGGATAACAGTTCCTAAGGGCCTTTTCTTTCTTGGCAAAACCATTGACCTTGGTCTCGCTGCAAGGACGGGGCGATGCAGCAATCGGTGTCTCGTCACATGGTACTGCGCCGTTGGGGGTTGGCTCGGTAAAGGGGAAATCTCTGCTATGTCCACTCGGAAAGACGTCTTTGCGGAAGTAAAATTTCTGTCGATGAACGGCGTCCCTTTCCTGAGCTCGGTTCATATTCTCGTCGACCTAAAATCAATGTTTGACAGTTGGAATGTGATACACGAGTCCGTTACTTACTTTCGAGATTGGGATGTAAAAATTCAAGCCCAAGCGCAAGATGGCTCTTGACAACAACACGATAAAGACAGAGAATGCGGCGTTTTCGAAATCGGTGATTTGCACCTCCATACTTCTGAACTCGACGCGCCACCCGATAGATGAATTTGGTGGCGGAGGCTTGAATCGCAGGGTCTGCCAATTGGTGGACTGCAGGTTCTGTGAGATAGGTGAAAAATTATTAGCTCCCTAAGGTCAACTTCGGTGTCCAGGGACTAACTTCGAAATGGTCTGAGCTAACGTTATCATCCTGGTCAACCATCTCACTGAACACGACAAGCGGATCTCTGATAAACAAGTGTGCGATGTGCTTCGCTAACAGATCGTCTATGCCTTTGGGGTGCTCAAGATGACAAAATTGAATAAACAGTCAATGCATACCGTGCCTCCGCAGCCGGCCGTAGATCGCTTCATCGTACGGCAATGGGTTATCGTTGTACTCTGGCCTGTTCCTCCAGTCTTGTGATAGATACGAATCTACGCTATCATAACGAGATTTCGGAATACGAAACCTGTTTTCTTTGAGCGGCTGACCAATTAAGTTCGATGATGTCATAGCTAAAATAAGGACGAATCATCACCTTTAAGCCTCTTTCCTCTTCGGTGCGGTCGTCGACACTACCCGCTATGACGTTCCAACGACAGTCCACATCTGCGAGATAACCACGCCAGGCGGGGCTGGCAGCCGTTAAGGCTAGCTGCGAATTGGAATTCAGTATCCAGAGAGTACGAGATACAGGCATTTCTAACCATTATCGGTCCTACCGGTACAAATGCGTCGTACAGTCTCCTTGCCTCAGAAACGTTGCAGGCTTGGAAGGTTAGCTGCAAACAGCAACAGCCCATCCCGAAGCCCATAGCATCCAGGTAGATGTGATCTTGGAGCGCGGCACCGTTTCTAGCCTCTGTACGAAACCATTGCATAAGATGTCATGAGCGTACAGGAGTGCATCTAACCTGAATCTTCGGGATACACGTCACGGTCCCAAGGGATGGTGGGATCCACAAATGGCCGTGGTGTCATATTATCAATAAATATGGGTAAGTTGATCGCGACCTTTGAACCTCGCCTCGCGCGGATGTTGCCAGTCAAGGTGCTGATAGAAAATCAAATCTATCTCTGGTGGGAGAACGCGGGACCACATACGGGAAGCGTGCGTGTGGATTTGTGATTTCGTGGGGAAGAAACAAGCTGTGACTTGCTACTGCGTTCACAGGGTCGAAATAAGGATCGGTGAAAACACCTGGGCAACCTAGACGTGGGAAGGAGGTGATCGTTAGAGGAACTTCGTGAGATTTGAGGTAGCGTCGTGCCAGCTTGCGTCTGTGACGCGATAAGGCATTACGACCAGCACAAGACTCAGAAATGGTAGACAAAGTAGAATAGGAATCAAATACCGAAAACGCATGTTCCGTTCAACAGAAAGAAGGTCCAGCAACGATCCGGTGTATGGAGCTCCAGGGGTGGATTCCAGCATGTAGCGACCATACTCTGGATGGAACAGAGGGACAGCACCACTGACGATCACGCTCAGAGGTCGATAACAGCATCTTAATGGAGCAGAGCTCACATATCATCAAGATCTTGCAAAGAGCTCTCAAGGTCTGCTACCACATTAGCCAGCTTCTGCAAGATCTCGGCCTGGCGCAAGGAAAGTCGTGCGCTCCTCTGCCGGTCATGGAAAGACACGACCATATACTCAACCTGATGAACGGTCAGTGCGGAGCCCGCGCATATGCGATAGGTATACCTCATCTCCCCAGAGCAACTCGTCCCCTTGCCTGTCCTTCAGCCTGTCCCATATATGTAGGAACTGGGTGATGCCATGTTCTCTGACATGATCTGCATACTTCTTTCCGTTGTGCCAGTCAAGGGGGGTTCCCAGTGAGAGCAATCCCATCGCAAGATGGCGTCAGCGGCGGGACCTAATGGGCCCGAGTCGGTTTAAAACAGCTGAAATCTTGCGGCTTTGTAAGGATAAAAGCGGCTGAGCAATCTTTAAGTATATATATGGCAATAACATGCCAGATAGGAGGAGGAGAAGCGCCGATCTGGCAGTAAGCCCAGGATGACGAACGGCCTTCTTCCTGAGGATCAATTTGGCAGGTACCATGTTGACAGAAACAAGGGAGCGTTCCCCGTGGCTGTGGCTTTGTAGGGAGCTGATTCGTCAAGCCATGCACGTTTATGGCCGCAGTGAGCGCTGCTGATAACCACGACCCTGCTTGTTCTGAGAAGAATGGTGGCGGACGATTGCTGGAGTAACCACAGGTCGTGGGAGCCTGCTATCGTCGTGCCAATTCTTGGTTGGCAAAAATATTGCTGTATCTACTCGATACAGTCTCGAAATGCAGTGTCTGCGTCTTGGCTCTGTGCCAGCTGTGGTCTATAAGCTGGCAGTTTCTGAACGCTGTGTTCTTATCATACAAGCCACAAGCGCAGAACTCGCAACTACAGATCAAATAAGACCAGAAGCCTGGGTGGCGCATATGTATGTGGTTAGGGGTGCTGGCCGCGTACCTTCTCCTTCTTAGGTCCTTGATGGTGTGTAATCTTCCCATGGAGGTGCTTTTTTCTGTGCTTTTCTGTTCCATATCTGACGACAAGCTCCATGGATTGGTATCGTACGCGTACGTGTTTCTCTAAGCTGTTTCAAAGCATTGGGCCCATTCTTCAGCGATGGCACAGAATCCCCATCGCTTCACTTGTCACCACACTCATCACCTGACAAAGCGCGCTCGTTGGTTGGCGTGTGATGGGTTCTCTATGAGATCGTTGTCAAATCCCGCAACGTCGAGGCGAACGGCAGTCGACGCGTCTCGTCACGTGATGCCCGGCGTGATCCGGCTGCCCACAACAGACCAACAGACCAACGCCCCGAACTAGCAATAATCGCCTACCGTGTTCGTGAAAATATTGGACTCGACGAGAAAAACCTTGGGTGATTTTCTGCTCGTACCTGTGACCTGTCCCAAATCGGTAGGAACAGGCGTTTATGCTTGCCGAGGGTTTGCCGAAGTCCAAACGACACTGGTGGCTGCTCAGACTACTACCATCAAGTGATGAACCATTTGTCAGTGCTGCCAGTGTTCCAGGTTGTTTGATCCCCAAAGTCATGTTTTCGCCGAGGTTATGGATGCGCAGGGATTGTCAACGAAACTACAAACGAGTACTCCCGGACCAACTCAATTGAATCATGTGTCGATATGGATTTAGTCCCACGTTAGGTATCCTTGGTCTTCCTCCCACCATCGCGTACCGGCATCCGTATGGCGCTCGTCTCTTCGCCGAGGTCGCCCAGCACGGTGCAGGAGCACACGAGGGCGGCGGGCATCGCGTAAGTTGATGCCAATCAACGCTGGCTATGATGGTGGCCCCGCTGACCCTGCCCCCTTCTTGTACTCAGCACGCGGCTTGCCGCATTAACTCGTAGAGGCGTCTCTTTCGAGGACGTAGCTCGACAACCCGCCCATCTTGCCATTCGTTCTTCTGGCTCTGTGAGCCAAAGGTGCTCAGTTATGGACCTGCCGCAGTACAGTGCCTCACCCCATGTCTTGTAGGGACGTTATCCTGGCCAGCGTGTTCGGGACCGTTGGATTTGTCGCACTCGTCGGTGTGCTCTTCCTTCTGATCCGGTACTGGATACGCCATCGAGACGCTTCTGAAGACATGGTGATTCAGCGGCCAACCCATCTAGTGCAGGATACACCAGACACATCATTCTATCAAGTGCGTAGATCCATAGTTTAGGCTCGGCCTAGTCACTCATGTCTTTCTCCTACTCCCTCACAGAGTCCGCCGCTTCCTGCGCCGGCCCCGGTGTCCCCTACTCCCAGGACATTAGACACGCCAGATAGGGCCTACATCCCTGACCACCCCTACGCTAGCGCTTTGTCTTACCACGAAACTCGTAACTCCGTACCCCCAACTCCTCCGCCCAAAACTGCCCCGATCCCATATCCACCTCTACCTCTCACCATCCCCCACCCATATACACAGGGCGCTCAGCCACAACGGCCTGGGCGTGTCCCCTCAGCAGACCCCAGTACCATTTACGAGTCCTTCATGAGCCAGACACGCTCCTCCACGCCTGCTGAGGCACCACCCATAGAACCCATGGAACCCAGCCCGCTTGCGAGCACAATTGGCGGTGCCATAAATGCATCGCATTTCGATGCCTTGCTGTCTGCGGCGCTGTCAGATGAGGCGCCGTCTAGCATGTCCGCGTCTTCCTCGAAACCATTGCGACCAGGTGACAAACCACCCCGTCGGTGACTCGGTTCTTCTACCTTTACTTGGGCTGACCGTCGCGCTGATCCGGACGTGTGTATTCACATCTTGCATTGACAATATTTTATCTTATTATGTGTTCGATTTATAATCGTTAGAGATCTTGAACTTTGAACTCGTATGTGACGAACGCCATGAGGCATCTAGACCTCGTCTTCTAAATTCTATGTCCTTGGAAGACATCCTCGAGCGTCTCAACTGACCCTTATGCATATATTGGCGCAGCCTCTCATTCGACCTCGTTAAGCAATAATGACCTCGGACCCTGGCATATTAAATACTATCCTAGATACTGTACAGCGCATTTACAGTAGGTAACAGTATAAGCACATTGACTACATGGTAGAACAACAAGATCGCGCCTGACATGATTCCTATACAAGAACTAAAGGAAGGAAAACGAAACCGAAAAGAAAACGAATGCGAAACGAAAACGAAAAAAAATAGGTAACTTCGAATAATCTTAAGCGCACACCCTTAGAGCCTCGCCCGCTCCAGGGTGAACTCCTGGAATTCTCGCTTCGCACGCTCACGCAACTCGCGGCGCAAGATCTTCCCGGAGGGACTCTTGGGAATCGAGTCACAGAAGATGACACCCCCAGTCAACCGTTTGTAAGGCGCCATGCGCGTACTGACGAAGCTCTTGATATCAGTGTCTTTAACACCGGCACGGGACGGCACGACGTAAGCGCGAGGATATTCCTGGGCGTTTCTGGGCGTTGCGTGAGCTGGCGACCTACAACGATACACGCTAGGGTGGGACATACACAGAAATCCCAATCACAGCGGCGTCCGCTACGTCCTCGGACTTGAGAAGAAGATCCTCGAGCTCCGCGGGTGCCACTTGGAAGCCATTCACTTTAATCAGCTCCTGTGGTACTGTTAGTGTGAAAGAGAAGCAGGTGCGTCCGCAGCGCACCTTCTCGCGGTCAACGATGTAGAATACACCATTCGACTCAATGTAGCCCACGTCGCCAGTGCGCAGCCAGCCGTCTGGCGTGAGGGTGTCCTGTGTCGCTTTCGGATTGCGCCAGTAGCCACCGAACACGTTCGGCCCGCGGACAAGGAATTCACCCCGCTCGCCAAAGCCCACTTCGCGACCGTCGCTCTTGACTACCTTGGCTTCCACATTGGGGCATAACTTGCCCACGCCAGTGGAGCATGGATCATCCATGGTCCACCACGTTGCTGCCATGGTAGCTTCGCTTTGACCTACGTGAAGGCGTGAGTTGACGTATGCAGGGTCGCCAAGGAAAAACATACCCCAGGCCTGACGAATTTTGACGGAACCGGATGGGTCGATTGCTAACTCTGCCTCGGCAGCCAACTTCTCTCCCAGGGGTGCGCCTCCAGCAAGGACATATTTTACAGAAGAAAGATCGTACTTTTTGACCACTGGGGACTTGGCAAGGAGCACGGCTATGGGCGGGACAAAGGAAAGGGCAGATACACGGTACCTTTGCACGGTGGCAAGGTACTGCTCCAAGTCGAATTTGGGCATGACATAGCATGTGTCACCCGTCTTTACAGAACGAATCAAATGGTGCTGCTGGCCAACTGAAAGGAACGGACGTCAGCGATAAGAGCGGAAGGCGGAGAATGAATTGCTGACAGCCATGATAGAATGGTAAGAAGCAAATGAATGTTTCGGGCCAAACGCGACCACCCTTGGCCTTGATACGCTCATTCCCTAGATCGCGGAGAGCGAGCATCTGCTCTGTATGGGCCACGATATTGCGATGAGAAATCATACAGCCCTTTGGAAGGCCGGTAGTGCCACTACTATAGTTAAGGGACACGATTCTAGATTGCCGGATTAGATGGTGCGCGCTAAGGGACTGAATTGAAAGATTTACGTTTCGGCCAGCGATTGCATGTCATTCATGCGGTCCCATTGAAGCTCCCCATAATTTAATAGGTCGCCGAAGGTGGTGAAACCAGGGACGCTGCGATTCTCAAAGAGAAATACGTTCTCGGCGGGGATGCCGACCTTGAGAGCACAGCTGCGAACAAGGGGCAGTGTTTCCGGCGACGCAAAAACGGCCTTGGCACCAGAATTGGACAGTTGATGCATCAGCTCTGGTGATAGACAGTGAGACGCCGATGGAGTGGGGAGGGCTGAAGGGGCTTACCGAATTCGGCGTATGCGGGGTTCCCGCCTGTGAATGTGGCGCCAGCGCAGACGGCACCGAGATAGAAGGCAGGGTAGTGGATCTAGAGAAGACGTGAGACAGGGCGGGAGATGATGCGAGGGAGACCGCGGACTGTGTTGGGGGCACAGATGAAGACGACGTCGCCTGCGCGAATGCCAGCACGTTCCCTAAGACCCTTCGCCAGACGTTTAGCAGTGGAACGAAGTTGGAGGCCAGTAAGGAACTGCGAGGGGTCGGCGGCGTCGACGAAGACGGGTTTGCGGAGGTCATAGCTTGGCCTGTCTAGATGGGGGATGGTGAGGACGAGGACGGCGGGGATGGGAAAGGACTAACCAAAGAGCCATGAAAGAAGGTCGACGTTCGGGATGGGAATGGAGTATGCTGATTTGAAGATCATGGTATAGAGCGGGAGGGGGGATGGAGGGACTCAGCTTCAGAGAAGCATGGGAAGAAGATATATAGTCTGGTGGGAGACGCCAAATGAGGTAGGCGAGTTGGAGTCCGACGGATTCGACAGGGATTCACGTCAGCGATTGTCAAAGGGACAAGGGGGTGGTTCCGCTGTTCGGCAGGAAACGAAATACATAATACATAATACAAGGCGGTAAGGAAATATATCAGAGCAATATATCTTGGCGACATTGAATCTAGAGGACGCAGCCGATGTGAAAGGAAGGGTCGCGGAGGCACTTTATTTGCGCGTAGGATCGCGGAACCAACCTGATGCCCGGCAGCTCGCAGGGATACTCAGAGCAAGGTCAGACAACCCTGGAGATCATCGGAAAGCTCGCCCATTCGCCGACCTCCCCGCACGGTGGCCGCAAAGTCCTTCGGTCGCCCACTTTGAAACCGGCTGGCTACTATAGGCTCTCAAGTGAGATACGTATGGCACCCGTCTGGTGCCAACATCGGCCGCCTATGTCCAGGAATGGCGGGGCGGCTGTGTCCAGCACGTGCGCCGCTGCTTCAGGCAAGCTCGCGGAACCACTTCCAACAACATAGCGCTTCACAATCCCAATACAGCTCGGCAGGCTACGGTACATAGACGCAAGGAAACAATTCGCAGTGTGCGGCCAAGATAATGTAATGCTAGTGTCCAGTATTCAGACCCTCGGTATCCAGAGACACGTCTCTATGCTTAGAACTTCCAGTCCTCCTCCACCTCCATGGCCCACGGGACTGCGCCACCGGTCAGTTCATCCGCGAGACAGCCACAGCACACGCACATTTGACAAGCAGGGTTTTCGAGAAGATCTTCTCGATCGGCACATTGTGTGTCTTGCACCACGCTGCCGTGATCCTGCACGCCGGGTTCCCCGCATCAGCTTCTGCGCTATCAGATACGCTTGCCACTAACCTAGGGTCCAGGTAATTAATTTTACTGAAAATTCGTCAGCGTCACTCCCACACGAGCCATCCCAGCTCCCAAACCCACCTCGTTCCCAAGCTCACCTCCTTCCCCTCTTCACGGTCCACCATTTGCAACCGGAACGTCTTGATCCTCTCATCTAGCTTGTGGATCATGTCCTGCAGCTTTTCCACCGTTCTGCCTTTCTTCGGTGTGATCTCGTCCTGCTCCCGCTCTTGCTCTAGTCTCTTGTATTCTGCCTTGATATCCTCGATGCGTTCCTCCAGCACCTTGGCTCCGTGCACCTTCTTTCCCTCTGCCTCTAATTTCTCATTATCCTTGGCAAACTTCTTCTCTGCCTTCTCCACCTCCTTTTTCTGGCACTCTTCCTCGTATTTTTCTATCCACTCGTCGTCCAAATCGGATTCCTCCTTGGCCCACGCCGACTTCTTCTTCAGCTTCTTGTCTAACGAGAACATTTCATGCCGGAGCTTCCTTCGTTGGTATTTCAGTGTTCGCAGCTGTCCCAATATCAGCGCCCTCATTCAAATCCACATGCGAGGCACTCACTTTATCGTTCATCTTCTCCATCGATCCAGCATGACCCTTGGGCACCGCACGTTGATGGTTACAAAGGATGGCGACCATCCGATTCGCCTTGTTGTATGCGTTCAGCAGCTCCTGCTGGTTCGTTGTATTTGGCGTGTTGTTGTCCAGTTGGTCCTGGAACGTGATCGACGCGTTATAGGTACGAAACACTTTGGCGGTCAACCCTTTCATGTACGACGCCAAGTGCTTGTTCAGCCCTCCCGTCTGCAGTGCATGCTCAGTATTTCTCGTCTAGTGTGACACGGTATGGCGCTGACTCACAGTCACCCGGTCAAACAGTGAATCTTCGTCAGTCTTGCCGTCGCCCTTGAATATACGAACGTTTTTGAAGATTTGGTCTTCAACCTCGACCGTGTTGTAATACCTGATAGAATCTTTACCCAAAAAGTCGAAAACGAGCTTGTTC
Organism: Gautieria morchelliformis; assembly: GCA_015179125.1. Lineage (NCBI taxonomy): Eukaryota > Fungi > Basidiomycota > Agaricomycetes > Gomphales > Gomphaceae > Gautieria > Gautieria morchelliformis. The sequence continues at coordinate 103,125 of WHVA01000323.1, forward strand.
GGCGGTTGCAGTGTCACATGCTCGCATCGCAACGAGCAACAACCGACTGTGTCCGCCTCGTCCTCGCCCTTTTCGTTTCCCGCACGGAGAGCAAGTTTATCTATAAAGTACATTGCCGTCGCACGTTGTCGGTCGGCCGAAAGCTTCGACTTGAGATCCGCATTGTAGTCGGCTCGAATTGCATCAACATGGTTCTAAAGCGGATCGATCGTCGGCGCGGGTCTTCACCGAGTCAGAAGGAAACCCACCTTCAACTCGCGTGCCTTCTCAAACTTCTGCATGTCGCTCTGTCCTTTGAGAGAGCTTCCCGCAGCGAGAAATACGTACTTAAACTGGCCATTGACGTTTTCTTTCCAGTTCGCGAGCCACGTTACAGTATCATCATGGATGATATTCCTCCATTTGCCGGGCATGTTTGGCTTGGGGATAGGCACGCCTTTGCCGATATTGATCGTGATGTCCTCGGGTGTGACGCGAAGCTGTCAATGTCAGGTTAGCTCTCAATTTGCCTGAGAATGTCTTGGACATACCTTCAGGGAACCCTTCCTTGGATGGTCGCCACGTCCACGAAATAGTCCGGGCGGTTCGATTCTGAAGTTACCAATTTTCTCTTTACGCCCGTCCAACAAACATGTCTTAAAGGGCTCCTCAAAAGCATCTTTCTCTGCCTTGGCTACTTTCTTTTCTGCGGAAGTCATCGCCTTCCTTTTGGCCTTCTCAGCCTCGTAGTAGTTAAACATAGGCGTGAAATCGCAGTCCTCGAAGCGTGTGATCTTGGTGCCATCCTTCTGAAAAGGTGGCAAGATCGGTCGATGGCGTGAGTGGCATAGTATATAGCCCTCACCGATGGGAAGTCTTTGAGAACTAGTTTAAAATCCTGAAAAAAGTTCGATTTGAAAGTCGCATTTTCGGCATGATCAGTGTTCAACATGGCCCCATAGAACCCTGCTACTTCTTCTGACTCGACAGGCAGATCGACAGGTTTACCTGAAGAGAATGGTGAGATGCGTCCCCACTGATACGACAACGCATACCCTCATAATTCATTTTGACATCCTTGGGCAACGGCTGGTATGGTGGAGGGAATAATACACCATTGTGCTCCAGGGTCTTCCACTTGACAGAGCCATCACCCTCGACGTCCGCTGGGGCATCCCACCAACGGAAAACTTCCTCCTCCTCCTCTTCTTTCTTCTTCTTCTTAGTCGCCTTACCACCATCATCCTCGTCTTTGCTCTTCTTTGGTATAGCCTTGCCTTTACCCTTGCTCTGTTTCTTGGGTGACTTATCCTCGTCCATCTCGACGTCGCCGTCGCTTTTACCCTTGCTCTGTTTCTTAGATGACTTATCCGCTTCCATCTCGACGTCGCCGTCGCTTTCTGGCTTGACCTTGACCTTGGCCTTGGCTTTCGATTTGCCATTGACAGGCTTGGGCGTCACCTTCTTTGGGGTAGCCAGTGGTATATCGTCGCTGAGAGCGTCGTCTTCATCGTCCTCAATTTTGAGCTTTTTCTTGGCAGGCTTCTTCGGCTTAGACTTGGATTTCACTGGCTTGTTGCTAAAGGAGCTGTCAGAAACATCACTTTCTTCCTTCGAGCGACCGTTGGCTTTCCGTCCGCTGCCGTTGGCTGCGAGCGCGCCAGCTGTGGGGGCTGCTGCGCTCTTGCGTGGTTTAACAGGGGTCGCAAGGGGGACGTCATCTTCGGACTCGCTTGTAGTGTAAACGGCCTTGCGTTTGAGCGATGGCTGATTGGCAACTTTCCTGGCCTGCGACTGAAAATGACAATAGAACGACGGCAATCGAAATCGAGAGAAGGCCCACGATACGTAAGTAGAATGTGTACGACACGAGAAAGAGTGTAGCATCAACGAGCGATGAGTAAACAAGAGTACAACTTGGAGAAAATTCAACGTACGAGAGGTACCTCGTCCTCATCAACACTCGTCACCGCAGCGTGAGAACCGGCTGCGCCAGCTTGGCCAAGCGGTCTGTCGTCCTCGGAGTCAGAGAGAGCCATGAAACGGAGGAACAAAAGAGAGGATCAAGAGGCGCCGCGAAGAGGAAGTCGCTTGATTTTTATACCTGATGAGGACGCCAGCGTGTTTTCCACGCCACGTACAAGGCAACTCGAGCCTGCCCTGAAGCAGCACGTGACTTCCTCTCCCTCATACCTGTCCCCGTCGCACACCCGTGAGTGTACGGCTTTACGTCTTCTTCTGCTATCGCTCACAGCTTGCAGATAATGCCACAGCTATACCGCGACCCGTGGGCCAAACGTGAGGCCTGGCGCAGACACCCCGTCTTCTCAAACCGTGCTATGTTCCGGAACCTCTTCCCCGGGTTTGGCACAGCCGTCGTCGCCTTCACAGCGTATGTCTTGTACGACAACCTCTACCGAGAAACGCACAAGGCCGCTAAACACTAATAATGGGAGGACATATATGATGTACTAAAGACTACATGAGGCTCAGGAAGGCGTATCAGCGGGCTTGTTGAACCCAGCAAAGTATTTTTCTCGAAAATCCTTGTGGGCTGGTACATGTTGAGGTCCAGCTTCACTGTTTCGCACGCGCAAATCAGGCGGTCCTCGGTCAAGCACTTCGGTCTTCACCATGGTGATAAGCTATACACACATTCTCAGTAGACATGGAGACGGCCACAGGCTCACTCACCCGTCGTCCCCAAGCGCCAAAATTCTCCAATGAATTTGATATGACCACCATACCTTCCAGTTGCGGAACGTCCACCTCAGCATACTCTTCATTGACCGTGGGCAAGAAGAAAACCAATCTCCCTCGAGGCCTAAGTAGAAATCGCGCTAGTAATACCAAGTCATAAGCCAATGTAGATAGCTCATAAGGGTGTGTTGGGGGTACATAAGTCGATGGACTGTGAAAGCTGAGGATATCACTCGACACTCAAGGCAGTAGACATGACCTACTCTTTCATCGCCGTTATGGAATCTCGCAGTGGAACCCCTTGTTTTCTTCCGAGGCGTTTCGCGCCTGCCCGCACGCCGTATGGTGGATCTGTCACAATGGCATCAAACAAAGCGCCACACCGCCATGGGTGCCAAGTGACGTCGAAGGTGAATAAATCGAAAATTCGCTCTGCAAATCCATACTGTGCCGCCGAGCGAAGGACGCCAGGGGCACGTTCTGGACAGATTTACATCTGCCTCAAAATATTAAACAGCAGGTCTTGGCTAACCTTTTCCACGCATTTGCCGCCCATCGATATCTGAGCCAACAACGTAGGCACCGAATTCCGCGGCAGTCTACTAATACAATGTCAGTTACATGACATCGATCTCATAAGAATAATGCGCACGTATAGCATACTCCCGGTCCCGGCGAAAGGGTCATATATGAGCTTTCCGGGCGCAGACTGTTCTGTGATTAGCAGTCCAGAGCGACATACCACATGCTACACTTACTAGCGTCTGATTCGCCATTAAGAGGGACATCTCGGCATCCATGCTTGTATTGCCATAATACGCTCGCTTTTTCACGTCGAATTTGTGGATGAGAGGTCTGGCCGTCCCCTTGGCTATCTAGCAGGCGTGAGTCGAAAACAGAACAACAAAAAGTGATTGGAGACATACCAACCTCCCGAACCAGACGCATATGAAGTCACCATCACGATCGTACTTAGGTCGCAAGGGAGCTTTGTCCTGAGGGCCATCTAATACGACAGTAGTATCAAATCGACCAGCTTTTGAGGATCAGGGGGATTGCGCACACTCTTCGAAGCACCACAGCTCGAGCTCCGGCTGTGTGAGGTCAATGCGACCTTCCAAAGCCATGTATGAGAAGCCCTCCACCACTTCTCGCTGGCGCGTTTTCGGTACGCTCTGTCGATACCCAGTCACCATGAACTTCCACGGTGTTTCTTTATACGGTGCCCATAGATGCGCCTGAGTTCGGTTAAGTGTATGCAGGTGGGAGTATGATGGGCCTGAAGCGTAGAGTTCGAGTACGGATCTGCGAATGGTCTAGTGAACGCTGTTGGTGAACTGAGACAATGACAATAACGAACTTGACCAGGATACATCGCTGGGCGAGAAGACGCGCGTGTTCTTCTTCCTGAACCTCTACAGTCATAAAGGGACGCGTCACATCAGGTTTGGGCGGCACGACTATGTCGAAACCATATATCTGAGCGACAGATAGCAGCTCAGGAATACGGAAATCAGGGTGCGCTTGCGCAAACTGAATCAATATTTTGAGGGGCATACAGAGAGCGTTATTGTAAGCGAGTAGCAGCGGCACGAATCTAAGGCAGATAAACAAATAATAGCAGAAAGTTCCTGTGCACCTCGGAGAGGGTAAGAGACAGGCTTGTACAATTAATCGCATCTCACTGGCCAGCGGACTTGAAAGTTGGAACCTCTGGGTAGCTCTACTAAAGAACGTTTAGTTTCACACCGTCTAAAGCAAGCATTCGTCTCCTAAGATATGACATCATGCCCCACGGAGAACTACAGCAGCTCATCAATGCGACGGTCGCGTCCATGAACAGCTGCGATCAGCGTGCGTCAGTCGCGCAATATTGCTCTTGCCAACGAAAGCACAACTGTTCGAATCAGTTTCAGACGACACCCTCCAGGCTTTGCGCATTCTCCTTCCGGAGAACCTCGTCCTTGCCGCGCTTGACCTTATAGACCGTGGTAGAGGTTTGTGCAGAACGCTCCTTGCTGCCTTCGTTTATGAGCCTTACAAGTCACAGTATTCAAGTACGAGACGTCTTGGGGTCGCACGTTTTTCGAAGTCTTCGGCTCCAAAGGACGGTACTCTGTCTCTGTGGACTTACCTGCACCAGTTTCGACATACTGCGCCTGTCCAGCATTTGCCTATAGTGTTCTACTTTCAGATAACCAAGCATCGGTGACTTCCGACATGATACCACGTTCTGTAACTCTGCTGATCACCTCCTTCATATAATAGTGCAAGCACGTACTCGCGGTACAGATTGCGCAAAGGCTGGGCAAGTGTGTTGAGCGGACTGTCACTCAGGATGAACTCGTTGGCATCGTATGTCAAGGTATGGAGCCTGAGGCTGATGAGGCCGATGAAGCCCACAGCGCCTAGTGATTGCATGTATGTAGCACAAGGCGGCGTTGGAATTGAGTGACTACCACACCTTGATTCGCAGCGCTCGCATGCAGTCTACATCGGACTGATGCATTGATGGCTCACATTCCCAATTCTTACTGAGCCTGGATCAGGTGATGTCCTTATCACTGTCGTCCGTTGTCATTGCCGGCTAGTGTCTCATGTGATGAAACTGCTTCTGTTTAATCCGGTTTTATGTCACCGAATTGTCCCCATTCCGAGAAGTGATGTTTTATACGAGGTGACCTGACGCGTCGTCACAAGTACACACAAAGTTCACGAGTAATTTTTATGAGCACCGCCCCCACTTAATTAGTTGTTTTACCACCGAGCTTACAGTGAGATCAATCTAATTAACGCACCGGCAGAAGCGTAAATAGATGTCCGTATAAAGCTTAAAGTTTCGCTTCAGACTGTACCACGGCTGGAAGAAGTTTTAGTGATCGAGAATACTTCAAAACAATTCGCAAACGTACGCTCCCTCTTCGCAGACGTCTTTGAGGGCCTTATGCGATTCTTGATCCCCTCCTTCATCCAGATGGCAGTACGATACGGACGGAGACCATTGATCCCTCGCTGCCGATTCGCAAGTTGTCTCCTGTGAGCGTGCTCAATAGCATTTCTCTCCTGCGAGTCAATTACACCGTCATCGTTTGCGTGTGCGTTCCTCTCTGCCACAATCGCTTCTCCCTCAACGTGATCGCTGTGTCGCTGAATTCAGTAACAATAATAAATACGGATGAGGTCCAGCGTACTAAGTCTCAAATGCGTGGCGACGAGCCTGCGTGCTAGTGTGCGTCTCATGATCCTAGAAGAGTGTCGTATCAGAACCTACGAGAACTATCAACGGCTCGAACCTCGTCCAAACCGCTGTCCAATTTGACTCTGGTCTTAATACGCCCAACAACAGTGTAGTCATGTGTAGAAGCCGTAAAGTCGTTCAAAACATTTTGCCTCAGCTGTTTGAGGTTCTTGCCCACAACAACTGGAAGCTCAATGTCGGTCTCTTCATCATCCACCAAATCTTGCAACCACAACACCGCAAGAGCCTTCGGGTTGCTGCCACTCGCGATAGACGTCCCCCCACCAATATCAAACGTTAACGACGAGGAATAGCGGTTGTACACGGGCAAACGCAGGAGATCCACCTTCCACCGAACTGTATTGTCTTCAACCACGCCACCTGCAGCGGGTACGCGCTCCTGGCTATCGGTAGTTGAGAGGAGAAGTTTTCTGGCTTGGGGCCGGAAATCAGAGTTGTTTGTATCGATCGTAAGAAATATAGGTGCGAGGATCTGCAGATACTGTGAATACAAATCCAGATGAATAGAAGTGACAGACTTTCCTCGACAGTGGCAGTATCCCATCCCAGCATGTTTCGTGGCAGTTGAAGATTAACACTTCGGAATAGAATTGAAACGTTCATGCGGCTTCAGGGTTGAGAAATGTCAGAATTAGGCATGATGAGATTTCAAACGATTGCGCACCCGAAACCGATCCCCTCTGTAATTGAAAATAGTCGTGTCACCTCTGAACCCTCTTTCAAAATGTCTTTGAGCTTCAGATTGACAACACCGAGGATTGGGTCCTTCTCTCTGAGGCGCGAATCTCGCACGACGAGTCTCAAGACAGTTTTCTGCCAGTCACGTACGAATCTCTCGGTCCCAGCCTTGTCAAGTCGAAGCTCGTGAACATCGTGGTGCAGGCGCCAGGAGGCGAGACGCACCTCGAAGAAAGGCATTGTAGTATATTGCTTGACACGGCTGATAACCTTTTGCTTAATGCAGTGAGATCAATGGATTGTTTTACACCCTCACGTCATGTAAACCAGATCATCGTTGATAATAATCTCGCAGTATGCACTGGGCATGTTCGAACTTTGCTCTGAAGCTTCGTCCGTATCTTGACCGGCCTGGCCCTCGCGATTCTTTCCACTTGTTCCTTTAAGATTCTGACGCTCAAGATTGTTGATCTAGAATGCGCCGGTGTCTCTAGGCTGAGAGTTAAAACAACATGTGAAGCTGGCTTACCTGATGAATTACGACACTGAGAATGCCGGATGGATAGTTCGGATCAGGAGGCGTTTTCTGGACGTCAGGTGGTGGCGGTGGCAAGTCAAGGAATGCTGCGTGTAAGTCAAGGGCGGCCGTGAGTGGGAGGCAGGACTGGTGAAGGTAAACGGACCCGGATTAGGGGCTTGATCGCCAGGGCGCATTTCCATTTCTAGAAACACACACTTGTCAATATGTATCCTTGTATGATGGTGCTCCACTCACGTGGGGGGGTCTTATGAGGCGCTGGTGGAGGAGCGTCTCGTTCGCTTTCGAGCGCCTTGTTCAAGGGAACCTTCGTGAAGTATCCGATAGACCAGCTGTAACGGCGGACGAATGTATTTGAGGAGTATAGAGGAGTAAGTATATTGAATGAATGAATGTTGAAACAACCCAAATATATATATAGACTGACTGTAGTAATCCAGGCATAGTGTCTGCATCCTCAAATCCCATGAGTTGGTCTGTGCGATCAATCATTTCGTTTTGCGTCTCGATCAGCTCTTTAACTGGAATCTGCACCCGTCCAACCAGGTCACTATACCCTTCGTTAAGACCGTCTCAATCGAGATCACGTGAAAGACACAGACTCAGCGGAAAAGCGATCAGAGTCCCATAACATCACGGAGAGCTCCTCGTCGCTCTTGAGTTCATCCTGTGTGACCAACAAGGCAGTCGTTTCTTCATAACACGGATTGAGATCTCCCAGGATGATCCGTGTCGAGTACAGGGGCTTGCCGAACTGAGGAGTCCATCAACTACCCAGTATAATGATGCATTTAGACGACGACGACACCTTTGCGTAGGCGAGGACAATGTATGGGTCGGACAGTCCATTACTATCTTGCGCAGAGATATTTTGGGCATAGTGGATGGTTATGAAGAATACTCCGATGGCTCTAGTGTCTGTTTTGGCACATTGAGATCAGTTCTACTGGAGATAGCCAAGTTAGAATGGAAGCTTCAGACCTCCAATGGCGGCACCAGAAAGTAATTCTTGGACATTTAATGTCATACTTTTTGGAGCAACAAATTCTGCAGTGCCAGCCGCAATAGCCATTTTGACGAAACGAGATACAAATGGCAGATCAAGGACGTTGGGAAGGGCTTTTGCCATAGGAATGGCGGACACCTCTACGGCCGGGACACCCATAAAGGTGAACGTCACCTAATATAGTGTCAAATATGGTCCCAATAATGAATCCACTGTCCTGACATTTCTGATCAAGGGTGGCTCAGGGATGAACTGCAAGCGCAATCGGATTGTTCCGACAAATCCTTCAACTTGAATCCAAATGGGAATGGGAATATGGAGCCAATCGTACAAGCCCAGAAAGAACTCGATTAAAAGACTGGTACCGGGACGCCATCTGTCACCGATATCGACATATGCCATGGACTACTTACTGGATGTTCTTTGAGCGCAGACTGTCGCCCTGTCCAGGGAGTGCCTGATAAGAAAACGATAATTCAAAGTTCTAGGGTGCAATAAGATATTCAATCTAGGCATCCTAGTGCGTACTACTGTAACTCACGACATAATCCCCACTTTGATCTGTATCAAGACCTTCCCGCCTATCATCTTCCGCCGTATGCATCAGATCATTTGTTCCTTGATCGATCCAGTCTTCCCGAGGAAATCTATTGCTCGTTGATTCCCAAATGTACTGAGCGAATGAAAAATGACGCACTCCTTGTCCGTGGGTTGATCTGGTAGTGCACGGATCGAGACAAATCGAATGGGATTCGTACCCTGCCCTATGTCCGAGATACGTACAGCATCCACAAAGGACGGAAGTGATTGCTGGGTCACAGTTATGTTATTCTGAAATGGTGCGAGAAAGGAATCATTAAATTACCTGCATGATATCTGCACAGGTAGAGAAATTAATCTCGCAACAATAGGATAAAATACCCCCGACTTACCTTCCACTATATCCGCAATAGGAACGAACATTTCAGGATTCATGATGCCCCAGATGGTGCGGGTGAAAGCATTCAACCACTCAACGGACTCAGGCGTGGGGGGTGCAAACTTTTCACCTCGCTCTCTATGCATGTCCGCACGCACACGTTCAACTTCCTTCTCGAGCTTTCTCTGAACTAGGCTCAGACATGTAACTGCCGCCGCACCCATTCCGCCAATAATCATGGAACGGAACACCCAGATCAACCAAGGATTCGAGAAAGGGTACCACCATCTGCCAACAGGAAAGCCAAAGAAAAGCCACATCAACCCAAATGCCACTGCAAGACCAAGCTGGAGTGCACCGAGAAGACGAAGGAGGGGTCGCAGAGCGGCAGGTCGACCGGGGAGGAAGGGTTTCAGTGAGATATTTTGGGGTTTAGCTGCTGCAGGAGAAATGTGCTGTGGACTTGCAGCGTTTTCTGCTTGTACGGCGGGTCCACCTATGCCCACTTCTGGACTGATTTCGTCGCGCTGGGGATAGTCTGGGAAATTAAGGATGTAGCGAATATGCCAATGATGTGCATCAAGCATTGTACCTCTGAAGTCTGCATCCTTTATGTCGACGTCCGTGCCTGTAGTGGGATCCCTGACAGCTTTATTCGAACCCGCTCTAGATTTCTTGACTTTCTCAGTAGGCTTCAACTTCGGACCTGCCAATTTATTCATCATCTCTGCCTTTTCACCCTTCGCATCTGGTCTTTCTGCACCACTCGGGCCTGGAGGGGGTTGGGGAGAAAAGCTACGTTTGGAGGACTGCGGCACATTTTCTCGAGCTTGCTGCTCTGACTGATACTTCTGTGTAGTAGGAACAGGGCGACGCTCACTGTAAGGCTCCATGTGGAGAAAGGAAAGGAAAAGTAGCTCACCTATATACTTCATGTTCCTTGAGGCGAAAAGACCAACTACGTCATATGTTCGTCACGCCTCGATTGTTTATGAAAAACGACTTTCTCCTCCAACAAGTAAACGAAAGTGGCGAAAGTACTCAGCTTTTGGCGGGAAAAGTGAGCAAATTCAAAATTTCTCAATATATACTGAGCACTCAGTTGTTGAGGTCTGCATTCAAATTAGCCTCCGTGTGCTGATGTGGATAACTAACAAACCAAGATAATGATGAACGAAACCCGGCATCACACTACTAGCTAGCTGCCACTGAAACTCCTCGCACCACTAATAACGCAGACGCAGACACATCTTATCAGCTTTCGTCTTCTAGCCTGTCATCCGAGTCTTCTTCGTTGTCCGCGCGAATCATGAGGTCCAGCTTCTGTAGAGACTTGAAATGAGCCCCAACAAGGACACGGTCAATGCGCTTCCAAGCTAAGCAGCCCGCTGGCTTTAAAGTCGGTGTAGTCAACCTTGAGACCTGTTTCGAGGTGTTGATAGAAGAAGTAAAGCAAGAAACGCGATTCGAGGGTCGTCAGATGTGGGAGTTCGGACTTCGATATTTGTATTGAACTCCAGATTTATGTCAACCAGAAGTTCAACACAAATATTGAATTCCTAAAGGCTCCCCATCTTTCAGCACCTGGCCCTGATCACTTCTTAGCCATTGGATCCCAATTGAGAACAGGTGGTCACTCACACCAGTAGTTATATTTCAGGTAAATATGCTTGGGGGAGCTGCCAACCGCACGGAGTCGGTTGACAGTATCCCCCGAGGGTGGGCGAGAGCGCGAGGTGCAAAGTCTGGACGTGTGATACCTCCCAAAGCGATCGAGGCTCAAGAAGCCAGCCGACAACTACCGTGCCGGGAAATGTGTAAGACACCAAATGCAGGCCAGAACGGCGTTTCAGGTTATGCAAATCAAGCTTTGGTTCGTCTTCAATTTCTTCTCGATCGGGACTGAGATTATACAACCAGTTAGGCCTGTGGCATAGATATAAAATTCGAAAAACCTGACCAGGCTCCCAAAGAGACCATCGCAGATTCCTACCGTTGTAATCGAAGGCAGCAGAAGTACCCAGCGTAGCGCTCGTCTGAGACTACTGTGAATGAGTTTCTGCAGGTTTCCGAGCTTGCGTAAGACCAGGGCCAGTGCTTGGTTCTGTCGTCATCCACCGGCAACTATATTCCAAACTGCAGCTCTTGAATGTAACGGACTGGTAGGATGAGGAGAATGTGTAAACTTGATCTAATCGCCTGCTGTATGATACAGTTGCTGTACGGGTTAGCCAGCACCTCGGTCACGGTGATGCACCCCCGGGCCATGAACGGCAAACCAGTGAGCACATGAGTAGGGCGGTCGCGATACTCGTGGAGACTATGGTAATGGTACAAATCAACTGTGGCAGGTTACGCTTCTTGCTTGCTCTGAGAAGAATTTACGAGCCGGACAATCACTGGGTCTAGCTGCCAGTGAACATAGCGCCCAGAATCCAGATCGGGCGATATTTCCTTCGAAGCTCAATACGCTGATGATCGATGATCCCTCTGCATGCTATAGATTCCCACCCTACAACCATAGCGTTACATTAAAGCGGGGTCCACTTTGTCAATCGCGTGTATGTCAAAATCCCACAAAGCCCAGTCTTTCGACAAGTCAGCAAACCTGGAAAAGTTGCAGTTCCTGCCACAGTCTTTAACGAAAATCTACAATGTGGTATAAGTAATGATATTTATGACTTGGCCTAGGTGTAAAACTTGGTTGGTGCTATTGCACCGGTTCCTTTGCCCTTGGCACTAGCCTGGTCCCTGTTCAACCTCCAGTCTATAAAGTCCGCGAAGTCCAGAATGGCCTTCGCCAGTGCTTTCATCCCAGCCGAGGTAGCAAGCGGTGCGGAGTTGTCCCTGTCGATACCCGTGCCTTCCGTTGGCGGATCCAAAGGGTCGGGGACGGGAGAGAGTGGTCGACTTTCGGAACGCGATATAACCGTGCTCCCAGACAGAGAGGGCACACAGGAAGGGAAAGTACCTGAGGTCGCCGTGGCATCGGTCGATTTTGTGCCGCTCACAATACTGTTGGGCGTATTGGCTTCCGCGCAATATGCAACCCATTTCGATAATTTGCGCATCTCTTCCACGTCAACGAAGCCCCACCACCGGGCTGTCTTTGATTCGCCCTCGTCCTCGTCCTCCTCTATATCATCTTCAGAGCCAGGCTGGATAACTGTGCCAGGTTTCCCATAAACGGCGATAAACCACCCCCATCTCCTCATTGCGAATCGTTCACTTTCGCTTGGTAAGCGCTCCTTCTTACCCCGCTGGGGTCCTGAGGCTGACAGAGCATAGTAAGTCCTCCCTTCGGCGTCACAGCCGAGGCTCGTGAAACGCGAAGCAGAACAATCCATCTCTGCCCTGTGCGAGTTTTGAATATATGCGATAATCGACTTATGCTGGGCCTCAGCATTCCGGAACTATTCGAATGAGTCACTCGCTGCCCAGCATACATTGACATATACAGACCTTAACCTTCCAAGCATCTGCATTCTCCTTGGTTATTGCATTCTTCTCGCCTTCTCGCTTTTCTTCCGTCAACTGTGCCCTTTCAGCGGCCCATCTTTCAGTCTCTTCTCGCAAGGCTTTATAGTAGGCACCGCGGAATTCTTTTGCCTGCTTATAGCCCTCCTCCAATTCGTCCCTCACGCTTGCGCTTTCACCAACAACTCGAATGAGATACAGCAGAACCGGGAGTAGTTGGTCGGCAGAAACTCCTTGCAGCCTTGCCCCACGTGTGTTACGAGAAGGTTCGCTACTGGTACTAGGGGGATTGAGATCCGGGAGGGTAGAGAGAGAGTGACCTTGGGGCATAGAATCTCTCAAACTATACAGAACTGGCACGATCTTAGCCCAGTTTAGACCCAGACCACGAATCATCTTGGCTTTCTCTTGGATCCCCTGTCAGGCATGTCAGTCAGATATCCCAAGAATACGGGTCCCTGGTTGCATACCTTTTTCTGGGTGTTGTCTTCAATGGCCAAGAGATCTAAGAGTGACAAGAGAATGGCTTTGGTTGATGGGTCATGCAGTGATGTGAAATCGTCGAGTTCTTCGAGGTTTCTGATGCCAATGTTCAAAATAGGATTGAAACGCAGAACAAATTCACGAAGCTAAACAGTTAGAACAGCTGAGCAGTAGAAGATGAGGATTCAAGTCAAAAACAAACATGTATGCGATCCTCGACCTGGTCTTTGGACCGCATCTCGGGAATGGGAACCCAGACGGGTTCAGGAACAGACTTCAGTTTCTTCTTCGTTCCAGTGCCATCACCTGTGTCTCTCGATTTCTTTGTAACCTTAGTAGCGGATTTGTGGGTCGTGTCTATAGATGCGTCAGCCTTCAATGATACATCTGCCGTATGAGCTTTCAAACCTTTAGGCGTGGGATTCACAGTGTTTTTGGGAAGTCGACCCTACATAGGAACAGCATGAGGAGACAGGATGCTGAACTGAGTGGGAGGTCGCTATCATACCGAAGCTTCCGGGTTTTTTTCCAGGATTTCTCGTACCGACTGACCACTTTGTGCAGAGAATTTGCTACAGAACTAGATGGTCATTGTTATGCACAAAATACAAATATTGTACGACTTGCCCCACAGGTGTTAATCCTTTCTTCTTTCGGCATGGAGCGCAGTTGCAGTTGCCCTCACAGCGGGGGCAACTGGCAGCATAGATGAGATTACTATGACAATAGGACAACAGTGGCTCACATGAAATGATACTCCGCACCAGCAGTATCACCGTTGCCTTCCGGGAACTCGCGCTGAGCGATGGCCCTGAGGTCTTTCCCATACCTAACAAGTGCTGAACATTCAAAGTCACGAGTAGAGAGATAAAGATGAACCTATTCCTGAGACACGTGTCACAGTAAGAAGCTTTACATCTGTTCCCGGTCGTTTTAGAGCTACCGGAACATTGTAGAACAGCTACTCATAGAGTAAATCACATGTTTGACCACTGAAACGCATCATGGAACGTACAGTTTAACGGCTTCTTTGAACGACACTGATGACACCCAACTATATTGCTCTCACTATTTGATGGGGGTATCTTAGCTTTCTTGGCGCCTGGCGGGGCCCCGTCGTCATCGCCCTGGGCTTTACGTTTGCTCTTGTTCTTGTTGTCAGTTGGAATATTATTCATTGGGGTCTTTGTAGAAAGGGGAGGAGCATTCTCTTTGTGGCATTTAGATATGTGGAGGGCGGATATGTCATCTACCTTAGACGGGGTGGACGCGACACGTGCTTTGAAGAGTGGCGACGGAGGAATTTCGACGAAAACGTGCGACTTTCTCCTATGCAGACTAGGAGTATCAAGAGTGGACGTGGTATAAGCCATATGAGGGAATAATGGAGCTATTGGAGGAAAGCGAGCGCAACCACAGGTGTTGGTGGTTGCAGACTAGTACAGACGCGAAACGCGTCGTTCCCGCGGTCACATGACCTTTATAGCGCTTGAAAACTTCGAGCCGCCTCACGTCGTAAGGTAGCGATGTCCCATGCAGACCACACTAGAGATCCATGGTGAGCACTTATCAAATCATTGTTTCATTTCTTGGTATGATATCTTGGCTCAGTCCATGGGTCATTCTAAATGACTTTGGAGGCGCATTCTCCATGGGAGCGGTTGGAGGCGGTATCTGGCATGGTATCAAAGGCGCCCGAAACTCACCACGAGTATGTGTTCTTCAGTATCATGTTCGGTCGTTTTTGCTCACGGATCTGTATTGATGCCCCCGCCATTGTCTTAGGGGGAACGCTTGGTAGGAGCAATTTCCGTCATAAAAGCTCGGGCTCCCGTGACTGGTGGCAACTTCGGCGTATGGGGCGGCATGTTTTCGACTTTTGATTGTGCGGTAAAGGGATGGCGACAGAAAGAGGATGCATGGAATGCCATCATATCCGGATTTTTAACCGGCGGTTGCCTAGCTGCACGGAGTACGTCCATGAGACTTCTCAATCATTCTGGTGCCAATTGAATATATTTAAGGTGGCCCTCGAGGAGCATTCGGCTCAGCTGTAGCTTGTGGAATTCTCTTGGGTGTTTTCGAGGGTGTTGGCGTGCTATTCAGTCGAGTGCTTAACGAAACTAACAGACCTCTTCCTCCACGTAAGTCATTTAACCCTTTGTGCAATGAACTGTCCTCATCGAATTATTGAATCCTCAAGTACCCGAAGCGGCGGGTGCTGCACCTGTACCTGCCCACTAGACGTCCAGGGCAATCTTTCATGCATTACTAGGCAGGACACCTCATCTTCATACACCACTCTTGTATATGTCATTATATATATTAATTGGCTCACCATCCTCGCCTTATGGTTTGTATGCTTACTGCGGTCCGGTGATTTTTGTAGGAGAGAGATTCTATAGTCTCCTGAATGACCCAGAAGTCACGTGCTACGCACTTCATTGATGCCGCCATGCATTGGCACGTCTATCCCTCGCATTGTAAACAGAGCGATTTGGTTGACCACAAAACCCGGCTTGTATAGAAAGAGGCTCCATGGATCAGCCAGACGACTGGAAAGTCTCGGCGATTCCAAATTTCCTCAGAGTCATGGTGACACCCTCACCGCAATTCATCGCACCAATTTAATTTTGCCAAAAATTCTACCCCAAGCGAAATCATCGTTCTGGGGACAACTTCTTCGTAAATCCAGTGACATTCTCTCAGGAGCCGCTGTCCGTAGGCGTCGAATTGCTGGTCAGTTTCTGCAAGCACGCCACACGTCCCACCGAGTCTCATATTTATCTCCCAGTATTTGGTTTGGACGAGCTTTGCAGGCCCCATGAACTTGTTTCATCTCTTTTGGACGATCCGCTCGTTTCCGATCGTAAAATAATCCAAGCCCTGAGGAGCCGAAAGACGCAATATCCGAACGACCTTATGACCATCAGGTTCGTGGCTGTCTTTGTGAAGTAGAGACCTGCTGATGAATATGCACGTTAGCAATGATGATCCCGAGCAGTCAGACGCACGGCTGTGCCTCCGCCTCCCGTGGCTGAAGAAGCTGGATGTCGACGTCGTAGAGATTCCTTTAGGACATCCAGACGCAATTCCGCTTCTTTACGACGCCGATGTCCAGATTCTTGTCACTAGCCCGCTTTCTCCCCCCTGGCTGTCGAGTTTATGTCCCTTCTTTTAAAGCCAGGATCATTCCTAATTCTAGAGTATCCCACTCACGACCAAGCTATCGTGAATTACACGGTGTCTCAGCTCACGCAGCAGTTTCCTGTAGCTTCCGACGCACTGAAGTCTAAAATGCTTCAAGTCTACCCGCCCCAAGCTTTATCAGCTCTGGATATCTTCCGAGAAGGCTCTAATTCTGTTGACACTATCCAAACCTTTCAGAATGACTTTCTCGGCTCGGGGGTTACCGCGCTTTCTCAGTCGATTATGACAGCTCTTTCCTCAGACAGTGACACTCGAAGAGTACAGTACGCCAGGTTTATTTTGGCAGGGGCGTTGGAAGCGTGTCGTAACGCTGCGCAACTTTGGTCACACGACACAGCTGCAGTGCAACTGTTTATTGATGAATTACGGTCTCAAATATCTAACGCTCACACAATCAGTATGCAAGATGTTCTCGGCGGAAGCGATGCACCCATAGTCGGAGGTTCCGTGCAACGGTCAACGCGGGGGATGCAAGTAGTGATGGATGCAATCCCGTGGTGGAAACTTCCGATGAAAATTGATGATCTCAGTGGAGTATTATTTCATGCTGCCGAACGCGTGTGGTGTCGAGATCTTTATGTCAAGGCAAGTTCAAAATCACCATCCTGTCACTCTGCTGAGGTAGGCCTTAGTTGGAATTCCAAACCGGACGCTTGGCGTGCTTGCGTTCTAAATTGATCTCTGATACTCTGAACAACCTTCATCTAATGCCGGCGTCCTTTCATTCGGCAGTTCTGGTCAACCAGCTGCACCAGTTGTCTGCTCGTCCACCAGAGCTGGGCCCCAATTCTTTGACCTATCCGCTGTCATATAGGCTTCAGCAGCTTCAGGAACCAATACTCGCTCTACACCGGCGCGCTCAACGTGCCATGCTCACAGCATCTGTGATGACATTTGGGTCTGCAGGAGGTGCATATGCAGCCTGGATCACGGGGCATATCACTCCTGCAACAGCTGTGGGATTGGGTGCTATGGGGACCGTCATTGCCTTGCGATGGTTTGTGGGAAGATGGGAGAAAGGAAAGACCAGGTGGTGGGAGGATTGGCGTAGAGTGGGGGACTGTCTGGAGCGGGATATGAAGGTATGACAAGAGTTTATGTTCCTTCCACAAAATTTTCACGAGATAGTGTAGGATCTGCTTGTTCTGGTCCTTACGGAGAAGGTCACTAGCGTCCCTACCAACGCAGCCAATGACTTGGAGAACATGGTGATGCTGCGGTCACGCGACATCGACGAGTTGAATAAGGAGCTGGAGGGCGTCGAAGGTAGCTGTGGTCGCCTACTGTCAGAGCAGGCTGCTCCCATCAATTGAGATCAGGATTCCACACGACGATGGCACTGGTAAGACAAGTTGGTCTCTAAACAAATAGCAAAAAAAATTGTCCCTAAAATCACAAGTCTAACTAATTCGGGGAAGTAACTGTTATTTTTACACCCCCTGCTTGTGAAGCTCGTAGGGTGTCGTCACTGCGACGATCGCTATGCACCTCGTCATCGTCCTCTCCAATCTCGAACAACTCCTCGCTTTCATCCCAAACATTCCCCAGGCGACTTTGGCTGGGGGACTTGGATGTCGTAGCCTTGGCTGGTGGTCGGTGTGTTGGGAGGAGGGGCACACCTCTTATACCACCACTGATCAAGCCTGATTCGGAATCCGAGTCAGAGAGAAGGTCGCTTTCTTCAGCGGACAAGGGCTGGTATAGCCGCGAAATCTAGGAGAGATGAGATGAGGAAATCAGCAACCCAAGATTATGCTTACTTCACGGCGATGGCGATAATAACGCTCTAGATGGTATGACACTGGAGACTGGGGTCAATAGAAGACAATGATTTACGAAGGTTGTCCTACCCCATAGTCCTAGAGCTGAACCCAACAGATTGGCCTAAAGCAGCATGGATGAAGGGAACAACGTCTGATGAGGAGGACAGAACCTACGATGACATCTCCCATCTGAAATTCCTTGTACTGCATATGTGTAAGGGAAACCAACTTCAAGGTAACAAACAGGAGACATAACTGGTAGCATGGACTGTACAATCTCGCTCACTAAACCGCCAAAAAAGAAGCACACTACTCCAGTGAGGATGAGTCCTGCGTTTCGCCAGATCCAAATTCTTCGAGAGTCCCTAGTCATGCGTGGCCGTCGTTACAATGCAACGAGAAGATTGCTTAACATTGACGCACTCATCAACATCCCATATAAAATAAAACACGCCAGTAGCCACCCCGAGACATAGAAAATGTAGAATTTCTGCAACGGCGCGTAAACTCGCGTGGATCGCTGAGTTAGTAATAACGTACTGCAAAACCATGAATGAACAGAAAGAATGAGAGAGCAGAGTATAACAAGCACCTATCATTTAGTGGTAACCGTCGTACAAAGTCTGTGAAGCCTAAAAAGCCCAGAAGAATCATGATCATGCTCGTGAACACGAGGAACCACTTCGGGAACGACTGTTACAACGACATCCACAGAATAGCATGAGCACAACCCACTGGTCGTAGACGGATGGGAAAGTCATATTTTGGTATCCGAATACGATGCGACTTCATGCACGACTTGACGACTCGACGCATTGTCCTTCGGAAACCTCTGTCTAAACGTGAGCTAAGGGATGGTGTTTCCGGCAAATCTGGTAGATGGAGAGCCATGGCAAGAGAAGTAGCAGCAGAATTGACCAGTCCAGCTCAGATGATGAATTCGGCAACAGGCGCCTTCGTCTGCCAGTGATGCGGGAACCCGCTATTGGTTGTGCGGCGTATTCTGCAGCGACCGCTCTTTGTCTCGACCCCGCACGGCTAGCTCTGGTACCCCCGTTGTTTATGCTTAGTACCGTCATCTCCCGAGCCATGACCACCTCTGCCGTCCGTTCTTCATATCCTGCACTGTCAAGGTTCTCCTCCTGTGAGCTCTCCGATGCGCTCATCAAGCTGGGTCTTCCTCATGGGGGCCACATCCCGGATATCCATATGATGTCTCCTTCTGACCCTACGACCCGCATTTGTGGTCCGGCATACACGGTTAAGATGGTACTGGCGTCAGACGATGCTGCTCCGAAGCTGGACAAGCATTTCGTCGACGAAGCTACCCCAAACAGTGTTATCGTTATCGATGCACCCCCACGTTCGTTCACTTCTTCCACGCACTTTTTTATTTGGGCATCCTGACTTGCGCAACAGAAGCAAAATCAGCGGTTTGGGGCGGCCGTATGTTTGATTTACATCTACCACCTCATTCGTGCTGACTTTAATCTCTTTCAGTCATGAGTGCAGGAGCTATTGCTCGCGGCTGCTTGGGCGTCGTAATATCAGGCAGGGCAAGAGACATCTCTGAAAGTATTGACAGCGACTTTCCTGTTTTCGGGCGGTCACATTCAACCCTAGGACAGTCGCCATTCACTCGTCCATCTCAAATCAATATCCCTCTCACAATACACGCCCAGCCGGCTGATTCCAGCTTCCCCTCCACATCAGTAGATCCAGGAGATATTATCGTGGCCGATCGAGACGGTGTAGTTTGCGTGCCAAAGGACCTTGTGGAGAAAACTCTAGCACAAGCTGCTAAGGGTCAAGAAATCGATGCCAAATGTATGGAGGATATCAGAGCTGGGAAAGGTGTCAAGGAAAGCTTTAAAAAGTGGCGCGGCAAGTAACAACAGTACACGATGCAGATGAATACAACAGAGCTTTAAATGCCATCTCAAGATACATTGTTTCATCATCTCAACTCGATCGTCTCTTCTATTTACCCTTTGGCGAATGTCCGTGGGTCACAGCAGTGGCCGCTAAAATGGCACCTTTGCTGAGGCAGAAGTCGATATGTTCGTTAAGGCCCGCGTTGTCGGTGTCAAAGACCTTGGAGCAAATAGGGCAAACCTGCCGCTCTTCCGTTGGGGCGGTTGCTGTACACATCCACTTCGTCTGGGGAGACTTGGAGTTTGCATTTGAAGTTGCACTGCTTTCTATGGCTTGAGCGTGCATTGTTGGATTGTCTAAACCAGAACGCTCGACGGTTCCACTTTCCTCGTCATCCACAAGCGTTTGCTCATCGAGGTCGTCTTCGTATTCTGCCATGGCCTGCTCTTCTTCGAGAACATGCTCCGACGTTTCTAGGTCCTCGTCTGGGGCATGGTCAAGCTTTTGGCGTTTCTTGCTCGGCGACGCCTGGCCTGACTCAAAGAACTGGGTAATCGATCAACTACATGCCAGTCGTTGATTCCGTAATGCTACAATCGAGCTCACCCTCTTGAGACCTTGTCCCTCCGGCGCTCGTAAGTCCTTGAGCTTGGTAACACGTAGGCCGATAAGACGGATTGTCAAAGGGAACTCCGGCATCAAGAGCCTTTTCCCAATCTGGAGCAGTAGTTTAGCTGGCTGCCCAACAAGCAAAGAGGGTGCTCACGGCGAAAAGTTCTTCCTTTCGGTTAATATATCGAGTGGACGACTTTGCTCGTGTGAACACTTTTCATACTAAAGTTTGCATTGCGTCGGCGGAGGATACTTCTACACGCACCCTGAAAGGTATCCAGCTTGTACTTGAGTGTGATGGTTCTACCCGCCCAACCCGTACGTTCCTGTGAAATCGAAAAAAGTAAGATTGTGCGCATACAAAATGTCCCCACCTCACATACCATATCTTCTTCAAGATCCGCAGCACAACTCTCTAGCTTTGCCATGATCTTCTTGTCATCACTGATGGGGCGGAACGTTCTGGACCAAGAGCACCCTCAAGATAGTGATATACCCACATCGGTTACAGGGTACTCACCTTTCCGACCCCACGCTTTTGCGCTCTTCACGCTGACCTGGCTGGACATCATTTGACGCGATTCCAAGATGTGTGAGCAGTAGTGAGTGTAGATGGAACTGTTTATCCAGCACAGAAAGTGTGGCACGTTGTGCGTGGATGTCTCCGCATGTCTTGTGACGTGGGTTAGCTCACAAGGACAAGTGCAGCACGTTCTGACACCCGAACCTTGACCCCAATAGAGTCTAGTAACCTTTCAGTCACTCGTCCAATGCCGGGAATCTATGATCAGACATGATGAACTCAATGGGTACAGGTAACAGAACGAGACGACATCAAAGGCATACTTTGCGGATTGGCAAATCATGCATGAATGCGACAATGCCCTCTCTCTCAAAAGGAAGCTGAAATTGACCGTTGGGTTTATTCTTGTCAGAGCATATCTATGGGATCCGGGTGAGATAGTTGGATTCTGCGGGGGAGCTGGCGAGGAGCACCTTTGCTAGCATCTGAGGCAAAATTGCTGAATCCTTACATACAATATAAGGAAAATACTGCTTTACCTTATTGGGAGCAATGCCTGCGCTGACCTATGGGCAGGAGCTGATTAGATAGTACTGTTTTGAGGGAATGATATGGACTCGCTGTCAGGGATGTTTCTGCATGGACCTCAGCCCTCAATTTCTGCACACAGGCATCAGGGGATAATCCATTTGTCTGACAGTAATGTGTTATACTGCCCAAGCGAAAATTATTGAGATCCGGATCGGAGACAGCTTGAAAGAATACTCACTTCAAATACGCCTCATCAGTCCCAGCCGCAAGCATATTAGCGTCGTATCTCTTGAATACGTCCATAACTTTACTGAACGTCGCCAACTGCTCAGTTACGCGCCAGTCAAGGAAAAAAGAACCAGTGACCTGGACATTTCACCATACCGCTCGGGTCTGATGGGGACGAGGATAAGCTGCGGACAGAGCTTCCTGGCAATGAAGCCTGGTAAGACATGAATATTTGATCAATCGCATTTGGAAAGAAATCGCAAACTCAACCTGCCATGCCTGAGCGCACACCATACAACCGAGCTTCATAAGATGCCGTTGTAAGGACCCCCTTTCCAACCTGGAAACATCAGACATTAGTCCCGCGAACGAGTCTAACAATCCTTAAAGCAGGGCTCACACCAAAGGGTTTGCCTTTGAGGCTTGGGTCATCAAGGAGCTACGGATAAAGATGCGCAATTCACTCTGCGTGTCCACTTTCAGACCACTTGAAAAGCAGGACCGTTACATACCTCTACTGACGCGAAAAAGGCATCCATATCCACATGTACGATGTATTGCGTAAGGTCTCGCTTTGTCTCGAGATCTACAAGCTAAGAAACGACATCTAGTTCGCAGACATTTCACATCATGATTTAGTTACTTAGTACACTCACAGTCTTGTCAATGCTGGCTTCCAATCTGCCTTCATGGCATTGCTTCATATTAGACGCGTCATAGAGTTGGTTCTAAGTGTACTTGCCCACGTCTATCCCACGCAGCATTTCATCTCGATGCTTAAGCAACCGCCCAATTTTCTCAGTGAGTTCCTTGTCCTTTCGCTTCTCGTTGTCAAAGAAGGGCGACCCTTTCGACGCTTCAGCGATGATGCGGTTGATTTCAGTCTGGTCATTTGCGAGGCCTGCCTTTCCTGTAGATGGTCCTGCCAAGCGATTCACCAGAGACGCTTCCATGCAGATACGGTATCGCGACCGTAACCTCAAAGCGGCAAAAACGCGACGCTAAGACGTCACGTGATAATTGTCAGGTTCAATTTCTTTGTCAAGATGAGATGAGTAGCGAGCAATACACGGACAGCGAGAGACAGCGACCGAAATGAAGGACGACAGGGAATATGACAGGAAAAAATTAGAAAAAAAAAGAGATTACACCCAGTTTCATCCTGCCGCACGTCGTTCACGCTCTTTCCCCTTCGAACCAGGCCCAAACTTCTCCTGGAAGGCAATCAGCTCCTTCATCAACTCCTCCATCATATGAGTCGTTCCAGAATCAGGATGTGGTTCATCGTTCATTTTCTCGGCATTAGTTTCGTCTGCAAGTGTTTGGGCCTTCAGCGCTTTCCCTAAAGCCTCCCGTCGTCGCCAGCGCTCTAGCGCCATCGCTTGTTCCCGGCCTACCCAATCAATAATACCACGAACTCGCTTGTTCATATCGCCTACACTTGTACGTTTTGCGGGCCATTTCACCTTAACCCCGCGCTCGAGGACCTTATCGTCGCCAAGGGGGTGGCTGGGTGTTGCTTCTATCGCTCTATCCGCAAGCGCCTCGAGGACCCGCACCTCGACAGGATGGGGTACATCGCTAGGCAGGACAGGAGCGAGATGAGCGAGATAATCTGGTAAGCCCCAAGATGTGAGCATTGGCTGAGGAGGCGCTGGTGCATGTAAATGTGGCGCATGTGCGTTCCGCCGTGTTCCGTGGTCGTGTACACTCGATGCGCTTGCGGATACATGACCAATAGTGGTAGTATGCGCTCCATTTATGCCAGGCCGTCGTGGTGGGGTTGGTACTACGGGCTTGCGGTAGGTATATTGATTTGGGTGTTTCTTCGAAGAAGCGGCTACAGCATATTCCAGCGCATCAATCGAATAGAACAGGCAGCCACATAATCGGGGTGACATACCATCTGTTGTATCAGCTGAAGCGGTGGCATCCTTGCGTCCCCGCTTAGACTTGGATGATCCGGGGATAGCGTTCTGCTTCGCTCCTCCCCCGGACGAGGTACTTGCGTGCCTTGACGTTGCACCGTTCCCGTGGGGCGCTGTCCCATTAACGGGTGTGTCACGTTGCGCAAGTGTGGAGGCGATAGGTCTGTCTGGCGTACTAGAATTCGACCTATTTCGTTTGGGCAGAACAGATCTGAAGCAGCAGTCAGTCAACCATCAAGTTCCCCGCAACGTATTGCTTACGAGTCTAAACTGTCGAAGTTCATTGCACCAGGGTTATCCTTTTCAGCAGTGTTGCGCTTGCGCTTCTTCCTTGCGCCACTGACAATCTCGATGATGACCCCTGGGTCTTCGTGCAGGGCATGATCCTCCTTATCTGTATGGACGTCTGGATCCTTTTCCGCGTCAGGTCGCGTACTCTCGATGATCTCCCTTAGAGAATCCTCATAAGCCGCATCTCGACTATTCATAGTGTTGCGTCGCTTGGGCGCCTTAGCGATTGCTGCAGCGGCTAATATGTGTCCAGGCGAATGCGAACGCGAGGAACGTGGAACGGAGGTTGATTGACGGCGTGCCGCTGATTGCGCGTTGTTAGAGGCGTGTCGAGCACGCCTTTTGAGGGACCTGGGGAGAAATTATGAGATCCGAGAGCGTTGAATGCATCGCTTGACGACGCTCACTTGAGTAGATCAACGTGAAGGTCTGGTCTGCACTGTTCACAGTAATAATCTTGATCCTTAGCGTCCTCGCTGAGATTGACGCAAATACCGTGTTGCCAGACTTTGCATGTCTCGCACATCACCATAAGTCCTGGGTCTTCCTCGTCCACCTCCAACTCTAAAGAAGACGTTGATAACTCGGACAGGACGTCAACGTGGGATGAGCACACCTGTCCTACCACATACGCATCTGGTAACGCCGCCGTCGTCGTCGTTGTCGTCCTGGGCATCGGGCATGACGAGGTCCTGAGCAGGGGGGTCCTGCACGATCCGTGCGGGTAGAACCACTTCGACCTTGTCCTTTGGTCTGCGTTTCGCACGACCGTTGGTTGGGGGAACAGTGGCATCGTCCATGTGTGGCCGGGAGTTGTGTTGCGGGACAGTATCGTCTGGCTCCTGCTTGACGCGTTTGGAGTTGCTAGAAGATCGCTTGAAAGTTGACGGAGGGAGGATACGCGAGGGGGTGGGTGGTGTGTGCGGGTCAGATACGGCTGGGAAGTGGTTGGTAAACGAAGGAGAGAGAGAGGAGCGTGAGGCAGGGGTGTGCGTGGGACGGCGAGATGATCTTCTAGGTTCTCTTGCTGTTAACGAAGGGCCCATTCGGAGCGAACAGCAAAGAGAAAAGTGGGAGCCGAGTCAGTAGGGGTGAAGGTAAGGAGGAGAAGTACTTGGGCGGAATAGGTAGGCGCCCAGGCTCTTTAGCTTTACTAAGTTGTCCATCTTTTCTTTGACTCAGTTCTCTTTAACTGCCTACAATACGATTACGCTGGCATTCCCCCACCCTTGTGATACCTTGGTTTCTCGATTCTCTGAGGCGTAGCTTGAGTCGGCTGCCGATACGCGGACACGCGCTCTACTTATCTGGACTTGCTATTCGTCAAGCAACTAATACTCGTGGTGCTAAGGACTCTTTTTCCAGTAGTCTGACAAGGTCGATGGTGTTGAAAGACGAAGTCAGGCTCATCGTACGCTATCTCCCGCTATACTCACTGCACACTCGTCCAAATCATCGTAGAAGATATCCAGTAGCTTTCCTTCATTTCGTGGCACCGCATGCACCAGCACTCCTATGCCATCGTCGTTGTCAAGTACCATAGGTCAACGCTGAGCGCACGCACGCGAGTGCCTCTAGTGGATTTCGGACCGCACACCGATGGCGTCTTGAAAACCAACGTGGAAAATTACTACTGATCAACTCCCACGGCTTGCCTATTGGCCTGTACCACCGGCGAGCTCACTCCTACCAGCTTACTAGATTTTTGCTCCAGCCCAGATCCCATTATACCAAGACTGCACCTGCGTTTGTGTCAAGGAGCGCAGCACAAGTAGTCTGGACGGTGACTATAACGGCGTTGAACAAGACAAGAAGGTAAACGGTTCCGTGTAGCTGTTCATACACTCAGAACCATCTGAGACGCGCTTCAGATGTCATAACATTGACTGCCCGAGTGTAGTGGGCATAGACAGTAGATCGCGTAGTTGTGCACGTGCCTTCATCACGAGCTGATGCTTGCTTCCGGCACGGACGCGGATCTCCGCATGCGGGGCTTTCATAAGTATCGGCAAAGGCGACACGGATACTTAACTCATGCTTAAGTACGCGTGTCTTCCTTAGTCCTCTTCTCACATGTCGAATCTATCGCAACACCTGGCTGAGTATGTCCGTTCAAGTCAACCATCGTCTGGGCAAGATGACACGACATGGCTCGAAGAGCTGAGGGCTCCATTCTGAATCGTCGCCAGACGCGTCGCGTCGTCTCAGGCTAATGACCAGTAGACTATGATGGGTCTGGGACGTATCTAAGCGTGTCGACGCACTCGGTGCGTATACTTAGAAGACGTGGCAGAATTGGCGATGAAAGTTGTGAGCAAAAGGTACGTGTTTGTCACATCGCACAGACAAGCGGGCCCATGCTCTCTTGCTTAACGGCAAATACAACCATCATGGTAATTGCGTAAGGACCCAGGTTTTAAACAGAAACGCGACTCGGAAACAGCCGAAATCGAGATGGGCAGACAGGATTTGGGAGAGGTACTGCACCACCCAGCGCTCCTGCGGTCCGCCCCTTCCTGCGGGTCAGGATCAAATGGATCAATGGATTATAGTTGCGCCTCACTCGCGACTCTGGATAGAACTGTGAGTTGGAAGTCGGAAAGTACTGAACCAAAGGTTGGTTGGAACTTGGGTCGGAACTGAGGCGGAAGGCGGAAGACGGAAAGCGGAGAGAGACTGAGATCTTGCTAGACTCGCTGTGCTAAGAACAGGAGATGGAGCAAAGGAAATCAAGTATCGAAGGCGATTATCTGATTGCAGAATAAGAGACATACATGACGGGCTTTTATACAAAGAGCTGAGGCAACAGGTAATGATATGGTACTAAGCAAATTCCGGAGGAAGCGGAAGTCGAGTAGACAATGCGTGGGAACTAACTATTGGGAACAATGGGACTACAAGGGGGGTTCAGGGTAAGGTAGAACAATGGCAAAGAACAAGGGGTCGGGAAAACATATCTGACAACGAATTACAAGGGTGACCGGATATGTGGTTTTGATGAACGATGAAACAGGTCCGGTGGGTCCGAGTAATGGAGTTGAAAGAACAAGGGAATAGAACAATGGGCGGAATGTCGGAAATATCGGAGGGGCGGAAAGTGTTGTGGAACTGGAGGTCGGAAGTCGGAAATGAACGGTCGTAACAGTATCTCCCTTCTAAGGTCGAGCCCCGCGAGACCACAGGTCGGATCACGTGACCTATGAACAAACGCGTCGGGGTTCAAAAAATAGGCTGAGGAACAAATGCGTCTTCTTTCCAATCCAACATGAGTGCTCCAATTGACTTCTCCAAGATGACGAGTGCCGAGATGAAACAGCATTTCGCTGATATGCTCGCGCAAAAGGAACTGGCCGAAAAACGCGAGGCTGAGGAAACTGCGCGGAAAGAGAAGGAATGTTGGGAGAAAGAGCGGAAGGAACAGGAGAGGAAGGAATGCGAGCGCTGCGAGGAGGAGGAGCGCGTCCGTGAAGAGAAACGGAGACGGAACGCGGCACGGAAAGCTGCTGTGGACAAGGCTGCTGCGGAGAAAGCGGAAAAGGAACAGGTGAGTCGGGAATGTCCGGCGGAAAAGTTCTTGAATAAACTAAAAGTTCTTCCAGAATAATGTTCAGGACGAGTCAGAGTCAGACTCGGAAAGTTCGGCGGAAAGTACACCGTCTCCCGAAGGAAAAGGGAAACAAAAGGAAATCGCTACTCCAGTGAACCTTGTGGCGGAATGGAAACGTCGGGCGGACGCATTCCAGAAGGCTCGGAAGAACAAGTTGAATCGGATGTTGGAGCTGGGTGAACTAGGACCGGAAAATCCCGCGACTAAGAAGCGGAAAACGTGGGACGACGATGAAGAGGAAAAGGCTCCTTGTGACCCATGCGAGTCTAAGGGGTTGGATTGCACGTGGTCGAGTAACCCACGGGAAACTTCGTGCGATCAGTGCCGTGACAAGAAGAGACGCTGCGTCGTGGACGGGTGTGCTTCGAGGCTGGAGCGAAAGAAACAGAAGGTTGAGGAGTCAAATCCGAAGTCGGAACTGGGACCGAGCGGAGGGATGTCCGAGGAATCGTTTCCGGTGACCGGAAAATCGGGACAGGCAGTTTTGAACCGATATACAATGTCTTATCCCCTCCTCGATATTGCCAGGTCGCTGAGGGCCATGCGGAAACAGCAACACGAAATTCGGGACATCATGATCGATATGGCAGAGGTTCAGCAGCATCAGGTTCTGTCAATTCAGAACCAGATGACTGTCATGTCTACAGTCCTGCAGCAGTTGACGCGGGAAATGCGGTGGCGGAATAATCTGGTCCGGGACCGAATGGATGCGCGGCTGCAGGAGCAGGGAATTGGGGCGGAAGCGGGTCCGAGTGGGGGGGCGGAAACGAGGGAAAGGGTGGAAATGGAGTTGGTGAGTGTCGAGGTAGGAGAGGTGGAAAAAGAGCCGGAAGCGGAAGAAGAGGTTGAGGCGGAGACAATGAGGGAGGAGTAGGGTGTCAGGGTGACTTGTAATATTTTTCTTGAAGTGTCGGAAATTAGCGTAACGGAAATTTAATCGGATTTTAACAATGATTTGAGAACTGTAAGAAAGGAATGGGTGTCGGAAAAGAGGTCGGAAATGACTAGGGCGCGGAAATAGGGCCAGGCTTATCAGGGTATGACTTGTGGAAATCAGCGACGAGGTCAGAGGCGTGGTCTAGTTCTGTGGCGGAAATCCACAAGGTCTCTTCGTCGGTGTTTTCATAGCCTGCCCACTTGACTAGGTACTGGAGTTGGCAGCGGTATCGTCTGTCGAGCTTGGAGTTGAGAATTTCCATCTTATGAGTGTCTTTCATACGAAGCTTATCGAGTTCATTTTCCGCATCAGCTTCCATATCAAATGGTCCGAAGTTGCTGCGGAGTTCGGAAACGAAGTTGTGGTAATCGTCGGCCCAGTCGACGAGAGCGAACGGGTCCATGAGGGCGGGTTCGAAGTAGTCGAAAGGCGTCGGGACGATCACAGAAATTGAGTTGAAGCTGGACCAGAAATGGCTGGAGCTTCTTGGGGTCGGAACCGTCGAACTGATCTGGTTCGCGGACCTTTGTCTTGGGGCGTGGTGGTGCTTGGGCCGGGCGTTGGAGTTGTCTGGCTAGCATGGCGATGGCTTGTGCAAGATCCGGAACTGGCGCAGGCGGAACTGGGTTGGCGGGAATCTGAGGCGGGATTGGAGGTGGAGGACCGCCTGGGGGACCGCCGGGTGGGCCGTCATGAGGGCCGCCTGGAGGGGGTCCTGGTGGAGGTGGTGGTGGTGGAGCTGGGCGTCGGAATGACGCTCCTGTTTGTTCGCCACTGCTACTCGTTGAGTTTCCGTCATAGTCGGGATTGTCGTCGGGATTAGCGTTGGGAACTTCTTCGAAACGTTGCGGAAAAGCATTGGAGAGCTCATTGTCGGCACGAGAGCTGCCGGAGGGTTCCGCGTGCCTTGGTGCTGCGGATCTAAGACTGCCAAAATAAGAGAGAGCTTCGACAGCTCCTGCTCGAGCTGAAGTAGCTGTGGTACGAGGAGGCATAGCGATAGTTATCGGGTGGGAATCAGATAATACTGTTACGTATCGATATTTCCGCTAAGTTGGAACTGGAAAGGACAGCGGCTTCAACTTATAGGTTGTGCCCCCGATGAACTATCGTCCTAAGTATTTCGGAACTGAGTCGGAAGTCGGAAAGTGCTGAACCAAAGGTTGGTCGGAACTTGGGTCGGAACTGAGGTGGAAGGCGGAAGACGGAAAGCGGAGAGAGACTGAGATCTTGCTAGACTCGCTGTGCTAAGAACAGGAGATGGAGCAAAGGAAATCAAGTATTGAAGGTGATTATCTGATTGCAGAATAAGAGACATACATGACGGGCTTTTATACAAAGAGCTGAGGCAACAGGTAATGATATGGTACTAAGCAAATTCCGGAGGAAGCGGAAGTCGAGTAGACAATGCGTGGGAACTAACTATTGGGAACAATGGGACTACAAGGGGGTTCAGGGTAAGGTAGAACAATGGCAAAGAACAAGGGGTCGGGAAAA
>WHVA01000324.1:0-133163 GCA_015179125.1 Gautieria morchelliformis
ATAATTCACAAGTGGATACTCACTGTAATCCAAACAAGCTACTAAGGTTTCCAAAGCCTGTATCTGAACTCTCCAATCTTCGGCTCTCAGCTTATTGTGAATGGCAGAAATTATCCCACAAATAGAAATTTGGTCATAAATATCACCTGTGCATCTGTAAGTATGTGATATAATTTATGCAAAGGTCTCACTATGATGCATACTAGGGTGTCTAAGGCCTCGCATTGAAAAATATCATTTTCACTGGCCAGTAACCCTTGGATGGTATGTATCATATCTGGATTGGAAAATAAGTTATGAAGGTCATCTGGGTATCTCTAAGCATGTGTTATAATTCACAAGATGATACTCACTGTGCACCATAGAAGCTCCTAGGACTTTCAAGGATAGATATCATTGCGCAATCATTTTCTTTGAAAAGTATTTGCAGGTAATCATTCCTGTATGGCGGATGCTCACAACTTTTTATTACCTGTGGCTTCACCCATTTTATTCTCAGATTATAGAAAGAAGAGGATCAAAGTACATGCCAATCTTATTGTTGGGATATAAATAAATTTTCTTTTGTCCCTCCCCAAGCGGCGGCTCCGCTGAGGAGAACACCCCTTCTTATTTTTACGCCTCTTCTTATTGTTTCTACCCACTTTTAAGATACACTATATCATTATAACTATTCATACTAATACTCCTACTCATACCTATTAGAAGTATCTATCCAACTATCTGTTATTCTATCTTGTAGTCAGATACTCTCTCATATGTATATATATCTCCGAGATGTTTAAACATATACAGAATATTCTAATAACATCTATTATTCTCCTTATAAATACTACTATATATTCCTATATGTTGTTATTAATACTCTTATAATATATATTATATACTCATATATGCTGTATCACATGACCATTTTGATCATCTTGCAGCTTCAAATCCTGGGGATACTATGCACGGCCTCTAACTGAGAAGTCCTTGAGTGTATATAACTGTCAAGCAATGTTGCAGAAGTCCTAAGGTGCCCCGCTGCCATTACTGCCTTCACGTGTTACGAATCACACGGCTGAATCCTTATTGGACTGACAAGTACAGATGTATCGTAGCCGCCAACAGGATTGCCATTTGCTATGGTTTCTCATGTATGATTGTCCCCATGAATAGGCCTTCAGATGCACCTCCTCAACTATGGCATCAGCCAATGCATATAGTTGACCATTGTAGTAGTCAATGTCAAGCAAAATGAGTAGGAGAAAAACGGGTCAGAGATCATGCACGGAAGATTGCTGACGTGACACAGGAGGTGGTGGGGTAATGCAGCGACACGCTGCATGGTTGTGTATGGGCTCTGGATGTCGACGAAGGACGTGGTGCGCTGGTGGGCGGGCCTCTTGGTTGTCATGCACTTCATGTCCCCATGTCAGTTGACCGGACGCACAAATGATACTAATTTCTCCTGGCACGGAGACGCGACCGGCAGTGGACACAGATAATACGGAGGTTGTCGTAATCGAAGGTCCGCCAGGCATCCGCTTTACCATGAGCTTCATACCCAGTTCCATGGATAGCCAGAACGTGGCTAAATTCTCTAGTGTTCCCAGACGCCACACGCGCATGGCCACTCTGTCGGTTTTGCGGACGTCGCAGAATCCTGCACAAGATAAACTGTTGGACAGCGATAGATAGATGGGATAGGGTATTCTGGAAGGAGTTTATTCTGTCAGAAAAATCGAGTGGGACGGGGATTAATGTAGACCTGAGAATGCGAGTGGCGAGTGTCAGGCCGGCTACATAGCACTGTAGAAAACTCCGACATTAGATTTCGGTACCTTTTACACAAACAGCAATAATCAGTACCTTTGAGCACTGACAAATCAGTGCTCAGAAATATCATTAAATGAGCACCAAAAATAAGTGCTTTGGAGCACTGATTTTCAGATACTGAAAAACATGCAAGTATGTGAAAAAAAAAAAAAAAAAAGAAACATGATCGCCCTCTTCACTGCATATGTTAGACCATTAGGCGTACAGAGCAATTTCCTCTTGTCGTCGAACTGAGTCCGCTTAGTAATTAGCGCTGCTGCCACTATAGCATGAAATATTGCTCACCAAGTCCTGGAGACATCGTGGCGACCAATGCAGTACCTTGTATGCGCGTCCGAATTTTTCCCCAAGTGATTTGAATCTCTGACCCACTTGAATTCTAACTCCTCTCTTCCCCCCATGACCACGGCCAACAGAAAACAAACTAACACTTGCCCTCATCAATTTTTCGATTGTGCCCAGTTATGATGGAGCGAACCAGGAGGAAAATGCAGAGTAAGTGAACATCGTGATGTTATCGTGTGATCCCCGCTCAACATCCGCATCAAAAAGCTCTTCTTACAAATGATATCGTGGGGTTGGGTAAAAATGCGGTGGTTTAGAGGGTGCCTCCTGGTAAGATACTCTTTCATTGAAAATACCATGCATATACTCAATATATATTATTTCTACGTGCCTCTCTGCTGCTCTCGCTCATGCACTCTGGGTCTTGCTCTCGCACTATCTCCCCTCGCCTGCTCGTTCTCACAATAGACCGCTCCCGCCCTCGCTCTCGCAATGTGTCCTCGCTCTTACAATAGACCACTTCTGCTCCCACTCATGTGAAGGTTGCGAAAGGTGAGTGTGGGGGCTGGGCTGTCACAAGTATTGGGAGCCATTTTACATGCCTTATATGCCTACCTTCCTCATCGCTCACATACTCACATTCCAATCCTTCCAGCATACACAGCCCAGGTGCGCCCATGAACATCTCTACTATTCCTTAACTCAACCTGACCACCGTATTTCTTTTTTTTTTGCACAGAAACACGGCCTTTATGAGCGACATGGGGAGGTACGTGTTGCAATTTGCCCTTGTCATTGTTCTTTGAGCTTTACTTTACTTTGTCACTTATCGTTTTATACTTGCCCGGACGCGAGCTGACAAATATTACCCTTCCCTCTCATCCAGAAAGGCCTGAGACAGCACGAAGGCGGCCAGCATGTTCGATATGTTTTCGTCCTTCTTCGGTGGCGGCGGACGTGAGTCATTTCATCGTTAATTTATCGTTCTGCACGCTCAAAATGATACTTTGCCATATAATACTCCTCATACTCATGTGCCATATCATTCATGACATTTATGATCCTGTGACACTGCAGCTCAACAACAGGAGGTCCGCCGCAGGCCCATGACGACAAGCGACTTTGAAGTGAGCCTTGAGGATATGTATAAGGGTGTGGAGATCGACGTAGGTTCCAAACATTGTCTTTGTGTGATTTCTGCTCTGACGATTATTGCTTTCGATGCCCATTCCTTCATCTCCATTTCTTGCGATCCTGCAACTCGGCATCCAGTTCATGATTAACATAAAGGTCTTCTGCGACCACTTCTGCGTTGGAGGACTTGCACATCCAGACGTGTCCCACATGCTTGTTCCACACATGCAGCACTATGCGCTCAACGTCCCCATGGGCATTGCTGAGGGCAGTGAGTTCGTGTTTGAGGGTGAGGGCGACGAGAGCCCGGACTGGGAGGCGGGCACGTCATTATACGCGTCCTGGGTGGTAAGAACAAGGGTGGTTAGCGGTGGAAGGAGACAAGTTTGTATTGCACGAGAGCATTGGGGTTGAGGAGGTGTGTAGGCGATGTTGGGTGGGTTGGGACATAGCTTTCAATCTATGTATTTCTGTCTTTCAGTAATAGAAAGCACTGTTATATTGTGTTCTAAAGTACCATTTATAAGTAACTTAAGAACTGAAAATCAGTGTTCTAGGACACTGAAAGCGGACATTCTAGCTACTAGATTTCGGTACCAAGCTTATCGAGAGGAAGCGTCAAAAATCTGCTCCCCGATTACTTATTATCAGTAACTTGGGCACTGAAAAATTGGTGCGTAATGTACTTATATTAAGTGCCCTCAGTTACTGCAGTGATAGTGGCCTCACCCCCGGTGAAAAGAGGTTATGCTAGGATCGGACGCTGTTGGACGCAAAATCTGCAAACTGCGCTAATCAGGCAGTATCTGCTCTCAAATCTGCATATTTGGTAAACCCACTCGAAAAACTGAAATCCAGCTACTTGAACGACTGGGACTGTGACTTGGGGACTAACATTTGTAAAATTTCGTAAAATCTACTTTGCTTTTGCTAGCTTTTGCTGTGCCCAGACTTTGCTCAGATTGTATTCAGTGCAGCAACTATAAATATCAACGAAAAAAATGTCCAGCCCCAGAAAAACCCCAAGCAATTGATCACGACAAGTACCGGTACCCCAACAGAAGGGAAATCACATATATGCAACCCAAGGGCTCTTTCTTTCTCTCCTCTCGCCACAAGCACTTATTTTTGGTGCTCATTTAATGATATTTCTGAGCACTGATTTGTCAGTGCTCAAAGGTACTGATTATTGCTGTTTGTGTAAAAGGTACCGAAATCTAATGTCGGAGTTTTCTATAGTGGTAAGGATTTCAGAAGCGACGGATTTAGCGATGGTGGGGCCATACTGGGCAATTATGCCTGGGGCCCATTATCATATTGTTTATCAGGTGTAGTGGGGGGCGACGAGGAAAAGAACAATGGCTGTCAGAAGCAGTAGTAGATATCTAGTATTTTCTGGTTATCGCGGCATCGCTGTGTCTGGACGATAGACAAACCAGATGATTAAAATGTGGATAGAGCTGCCTCACGGTGTGAACGTATAGGCAGTAGATGTGCTTTACCAGTACTGGCACCCAGAATCGCGAGGATGAAAATGGGGATCATGTGTGAACCAATACCGATTAAGGTTGACACCCACTACATCCTACTCCAGGAGCGATGAGGTCGGATATGGGAGTATGTTGGGTCTGCGTGTGGAGGAAGACTTTGGTGAATAATGCGTGGAATAATTCAGAGGAAAGTACAGACAGCACACTTGCGCGCTGTCGAGGCAACGAGGGGATGGAGTGCATGGGGACCACGACAAGCAAAGCGGCAAACTCGAACGAGGGCTGCAGTGTCACCAGGACGCAGCGCTACGGCGCGGGCTTCGCGGTTGCGGCGTATCCTACATCAGTTGAGAGCCTGTTGTTTACCCGGGCTTGGAACCTGTGAGCACTTTGACAAGGTGTAACGGGTGGGGAAATACGTCTCTCAATCACTGTAATAGGCAACTGCCAGAATAATTACGGTCAGTGGCCCCCTTGCCGGAGGAGAGCCGTCGGGATAAGACACGAGCAACAAATCGTACTGTAAGAAAGAAAATGGGAACATGTTCAGGATAAAATAAGAGCATGCAGGGAAAGCCGACATAGGATATCAAAGAAAAATAAATCACAGGACAGGGTGTGTCGACAGAACCCTCCCTCAGGCTTTCAGTCGGAGTCGGGGACGCGTCACGTCACGTGAGATCATGTACGTAGTGCCACCCGTGCACTCCATGACTAACAAACTTTCGGACCCCACAGCATCGCTATCCCAGTGTCCCATGCCTCTCTCTTCAATGCCCAGAAAAAATGCGAGAAAACGAAAGCGTCCGCCCATTAACCTAATCTCCTCAGAAGAATCGGATGGTCCAGTCTTTCCTTCCATCCATGTGAATCTTTCGCCTAAGAAGACCGACCGCGAATCCAAGTCCATTCCCCAACACGTGGCCCGTCACGACTCGGAACTCCCTCCCTCTTTATCTAGCTTGTCAAGCATTTCGACTGATGAGAATCTTTCGCCAAAGAAGAGCGACCGCGAATCCAAGTCCATTCCTCAACATGTGGCGCGTGACGACTCAGAACACCCTCCCTCTTTATCTAGCTTGTCTAGCATCTCCACTGATGAGGATGAACCCGACCTCGAGCTCGACTTGAGCACATTTGGCAAGGTTCGCACTGCGAAGTGTGTTCTGTCTCCCACACATTAAGCACAGATCTCATCCACATCCTAGACTCACAGATCCGTCAACACATTCTGTGGCACCACTCGGGTAGGGCTGAGACGGTCTGCGCGGCATGCGGATCTTCCAGCACCCGACTACGCGAGAAAACTGGAGCTGTTCCGTGCCTATAGCCCCCGCTCTGGAAAGGGTAAATACGATGTTGATGCGAAGGGCAAAGGCAAAGCGATGGTGCCCGATGCTTGCCCACTTGACATGCTACTCAAGGATCGTGAGGGTGCACGCAAGGCCCGTGTTGAGACGAAACGGAAGCGTGCCCATTCAGACGCTTCTGCCTCTGACCCTGCGTTATCCACGGGCTCCAATCTTTTTGAAACGCCTAAGCGCGTTCATCCTCACGCACAGACAGAATGTCCCTTTAGTGATATGTGGTCCCCTCACGATGGCCCTGCTCTTTTGATGGGAGCCGCCGCTCGCGAAGAATGGCTGGGTAGGAAGGGGGCCAAAGCGGTAGGAAAGATTCTAGACAGCTATCTCAAAAAGAAGAGCAACACTGAGGAGAAACAAAGTGATGTTTTGTTTTGGAGTAAAGACGTCAAGGTGACCACCTTCCTCATGAGTTCTCGCACCAGCGTTAAAACGTTTTATTAGCAGGGTGATAATGACATCGTTCCCGACTTGGTGGCGCCAAACTCCTGCCACCCTCTTTTGACTGCCTTGAACGATGCGATGAACCGCAAGGGTATAGGACACATTTTGTTTGATATTTCAATTGTTCATGGTTGCTATGTCAGAGTATGAGGTTGCCTCCCATCTGCTGGATTCTGGCGCTCTTGCATCTGCCCCAATTTCAGCTCCACTTTTGGACTGGCTCTTTGCCGCAGGTAGGCCCTCTATGTTATTGCCTTCCCGTTGCTTACTTGTGCGAACGCAGCCATGTCCACGGCATGTCGAGATCTCTCGCTGTCAGCTTATCGATCTATGTTGCTGTTGCATCGCGAGGTTTGCTCCACGGCAGCATTGGCCCGTCCATACCTTAGCCCCACGCGCCTCCTCACACCACTCATCAAGCTCGGCGTGAATACGCAAGTCGCTGCAGCATTTGGAGCTGATGCGGACGCCATGGTGTCTCCCACGGGTATGAGTCCGGAACTGAAAGCGGAGATGTTGTGCCGTTACTTTTCCATGCTTGAGGTGCTCGGTCGGTCTGTAATGCGTTTGTACTACTCTGCCTCGGTTTACAGCTGACACTTTGTTTGAATTAGCTCCCAAAGCATAGACCCCACGGCAATACCTTCCATTGTATCTATTCTTCTTCTCCTCTCCCTAGACCCGTCCGCGGTCCCCGAACTCCAGCAAGACGCCGTCTCCGCAATCGAAGCCGTTCTCGTAAGCCCAACCGTGACCCGCACCGTCGAGCTCGACACCTGCAAATTCGTCTTGCGCGTAGTGTTCTGCAAAGCCCGGCTCGGCTCAAAAGCCCCGGCTTCGGCTCGGCTCATGCCGGCTCGGGCTCACAGAATTCAGGGCCGGGCCCTGAGTGCCGGCTTGGGCTCGGCTCGGGCTTGGCCCGGCTTAAGCCGGGGCTCTTCAGTGGGAAATATCGACCGAGGGGATGCAACGCCGAAGTGGAAATTCTATGTACTTTTAACTAGCTAGTCGTATTCTATATCAACTTCGCTCTCCCCCTCCACAAGCTCTGTATTGAGCCTGTGCCAAGAAGATCAGACTGAGCTACAATTCATTATGAAGGCTTACCTGGCGCGAGGCTTGCATGTGCCGGCGAAGTGTACTTACTTCGAATACATAAGTTATTTTTTGTCGGTCATTTTTCCTACAAATAATATAGTCCTCATTTGCCTGCCATGGAGGAGACCTGACTCACCGGCACAATTTGCAGTCAATAATTTTTTTACCTTCCTCAACGTGTAGATTATCGAAAAAATAACGTGTATCCAAAGTACGATCTTTGGACTTGATCTCTGTGTCAGGTAAGCCCTCTACCGCATCTAGATCCTTGAGCCAGCCGTCAGGGCGAGCCGGAGCTCCCTGGACTATCTTATCTTGTATGGCTGAAGTCCCCGGTGTAGCCTTGCTTTGAGTACCTGAATCTTAGATCAATAGATAGACAATATTCTATGCAAAGATATGACTCACCAGTAATGCCACCAGATTCCTTATTCGTAACCATTTCAGTACTACTGAAATCAGTAGGCTTGGCAACGGTCCTTGCATTTGGCTCGATCACCAGGGCCGGCTCAACAATAGTCTTTTGTTTTTTATTTTTATGTTGGTCAGTTTCTACCACCTTAGTCACGACCTTGGCATGCTTGCGTTGACCAAGAACATTGGCCACATTATCGGGATCCTTCAGTGCGGCGCTTGGCTTTAGCGTTCGGCCCGAACGGGCACTCTTGATAGGGAGCAGCTGAACCTCGTCCGCATTGCTGGGGTCCTGGATACGGGGCAAGGGCATGGCAGTGAGCAGCAGACAGAAATTTTTTCAAACTCAACCAATAGAGTACAGGAGATACTCAAATTAGCTACCTGAGTGCATACCGGGTAAGCGCCCAAAAGCCGCGGCTTCAGGGCTCGGCTCGGGCTCTCAAAACTCAAGCCGGGCCCTAGATCCCGGCCTCAGGACGGCTTTGGCCCGGCTCGGCCCGGCTTTTGGGGGCCCGGCTCCGGCTTAGGCCGCGGCTGAAGCCGGGCTTTGCAGAACACTACTTGCGCGTCACGAAAGAAATGGGATTCACGCCTGATCTCCAGCTACGCCTTCTTGCGCTCCTGCCTGGGTGTAGCGCTAATTCAGGGCGTGTACGGCGCTGGATCGCATGGGCGATGCTCGGAGGCGACCTGCACACCTTCCACGCCTGTTCAGATGCCCCGCCTATCCAATTGATGCTCGATTTATTTTCCAAGACCACTCTTGGCGTCGTGAAACTCGGAGTGACGCCCGACACAGACTACCAACACCTCGGCGCCCTCGTCAACATACTCTCGGTGGCCATGAGGCCGTCGATGCGTACGTCCGCCATGCCAACGGCAGCGGCAGTGTCTTGACCAGAAATGTGTACGAAGCACTCGAGCAGATGAACGGGAAGATTGGTATGTACTTAATGCTATTAAACTTTTTATGTTAGTTCAACACTAAATCCTTAATCCTCCGAGTCATTAGTGGATGATCGGGCGGCGCACATGGATCGTACCAAAACGAAGGAGGCCATCAACAGGCTGCACAAGCGGCTTATATACCAGCGCCATGCGGTGCTGGAGACGCTGCGTACGAAGACAGGGAAAATGGATCAGTTCCTCGTTGCTAAGCCCAAGTCTGCGGCGTCACGGACCAAAGTCCAAGGCGGAATAGAGCCTACCAAGGGCGAATGAAGGAGGTCCGCCTGATAGTTTGCTAGCACCAAGATGTACTATGTCCTACAATACTACTGTACTGTACTGTAATGGGACCGACGTATTTGTTTTCGATTCTCACGCTCTTGTCGTTTACGCGATGGCTCGACCTGCGTACGTGCCACTAGTGACTGACAGCGTCATGAGCATAGAGTATGTAAGTGTCTTTATTTTTAGCAAGGCATAATAATGTCTCCTGGGAATGCAATTCTGTCTCCGGCAAACAGCCGCCTGTCCTCGAATATAACCCAGCCGTCTCAACATTAAGCCACTACGGGGTGCTTTTAGAGAAGAAGGCAATCAGATGCCATCCCCCATCATCTTCCGATGACTGTTGTGACAAGACCGCTCCGGTAGCTGTGTTGGAAGAATCCGCCTCGACTCGATAAGGGCGAGAGTCATCGGGAAAGATCAGGACCAGGGCGGAAGTGATCAGCTCCTTGAGTTTGTCAAAGGAGGCCTGTTCCGGCTCTCCCCACTGCCATCCAACCTCCTTCTTGGTGAGGTTGAAGAGGGCACGAGCGTGGCATGAGAAGTCCTTGATGAACCGCCGGTAGAAATTGACAAACCCAATGAAGGACTGGACCTCTTTCTTGTTCCACGGCACAGGCCAATCCGATACACCGGAAACCTTGACTGGGTCCATTTCCACCTTTCCTTCCAACACAATCACCCCAAGATACTCTATCCGCGTCCGCTCAAATTCGCACTTTTCTGGCTTGAGACACAGGTTGTATTCCCGGAGCCGTTCCAGCACTCTCCGCACGACTTCCCAATGTTCCGACATTGTTTTGGTGAAGATGAGGATGTCATTGAGGTAGACGCAGACAACCCCTTCTGCTATCATGTCACAAATTCCCATTCCTGGCGTATGACTTGCAGGAACGCGATCGCAGCGATTATTAAGGTGATCCGGAAGCCGCCACGTATCCGTCCAGGGGCAGCGCGGGAAAACACCACGTCAATAATTATGTACCAGTTCGTCTCTATGTCACAACCATCATGACTACCTCCCTCGACCACCTCACACAGTCCGGCACCGTCGTCGTATCCGACTCTGGCGACTTCGAGTGTGAGCCTTTCGCCGAAGGTTACGTTGATGATAATGAAGGCCTGATTATGAGCTTGCATAGCCATCGATGTCTACAAACCTCAAGATGCGACGACGAACCCGAGGTAGGCATCAAGTCTCCCGACGTATTCGAGAGGCCCATAGCGCAATAGTTTGCTCCTCGCTGCGGCGAACAAGCCCGCCTACGCTCACCTAATCGACGAGGCTATTCAGCATGCCAAGAAGTCAAGTGCAAACGTGGAGACTCAAGCTAACGTCGCTGTTGACCGTCTTGTTCGTCGTACTGTCTTGCGTTCATATGCAGCGCCATCCTGATCATGGGGGTTTTTTTTAGCTCGTGGGTTTTGGCAAAGAAATCCTCAAGATTATCCCCGGTCGCGTTTCCACAGAAGTCGACGCTCGTCTCTCCTTCGATAAAGAAGGCACCAAGGCCAAGGTGAACGGCATTCATTCATACTCTCGCAAAAACATTTGTCAATCTAACTCCACCTCGCACAGGCCAAAGAGCTCATCGCGCTCTACGAGTCGATCGGTGTGAAGAAGGAACGTGTTCTGATCAAGATCGCGTCGACGTGGGAGGGAATTCAGGCAGCCCGCGAGCTCGAGCGTGATCACGGCATCCACTGTAACCTCACCCTGCTCTTCGGCTTCGCCCAGGCCGTCGCGTGCGCCGAGGCGGGCGTCACGCTCATCTCGCCCTTCGTCGGCCGCATTTTGGATTGGTACAAGAAGAACCAGCCCGGGAAGCCTTACGAGGGCGACGATGACCCCGGGGTGCAGTCTGTGAAGAAAATATTTAACTATTACAAGCAGCACGGATATAAGACGATCGTCATGGGTGCTTCCTTCCGTAATGTAAGTAAGGCGCTTGGGTGGTGTGAGGCGGGATCTGGGATCTTTGCTGACGAGATGCGTGCATAGACTGGCGAGATCAAGGCGCTGGCGGGTGTGGACTTCCTGACCATCTCCCCGTCATTACTCGATGAACTACAAAAGTCAACCGTCCCCGTGCCCAACAAACTCGACGCCGCCGCCGCTGCCAAGGCTAACCCGATCCCTAAAGTCTCTTACGTGGACGACGAACCCGAGTTCCGTTGGGCACTTCTCCAGGATCAGATGGCATTTGACAAGCTGCACGAGGGGATCAAGAAGTTCGCGGAGGACGGCGCGACGCTCAAGGAGATACTGAGGAAAAAGCTGACGGCGTAAAACGAGATAATAAGTAGGTGGGTGGAGTGAGTGGGCCGCATGGCAGAGGTTTATAAAGTACATCAGACAACATTTCTATAGACTTGTACTATGTGTCAGATCGCTAGCAAATATAAAGTATAGGTGGTCTCTGTAGATGTCGTTTACGCTGATAAACCATACGCATATCGAAACTAGTGACTACATCTTGCGCACGCCTTCGGTTGCGGCAAAGAAGGAATCATTGGATGACCACGACGACTTGCAATATTGGCATATGTTTTCCTGGTCCCAGAGCTTGAGTTCAACTTTAGGAACTGCAGTAATGATTATTACCAGAGTGAGCGCCCTGTGGAAGTGTGTTGATGATACTCGTCGCCGATCCACAGATGTGTTGAGGTTAATCACCCGTATATGCTACAGATTCTTGAAAACCGTGTCAGCCGTTTCTTCCTCATTCGCCACTTGAGAGGTGCGCTGTGAAACCCTCTCTACACCAAATATCTAATAAAAACTTCAGTGGCACTATGCACTTGGACATTCTTCGACTGTTTCCTATTAAATATCCAGGATGAGGTCGAGCTCGTTTGGAATGCCCCTAATAGCGTCCCAAAGTTCAGGGTCCTGGTCTATCAGTATTGCCCCCTTATATACACCACCCTTGGGGCATATGGTATGTATCTATCCAAAATTTGTACGCCTGTCGTAAGGGCCATAATAACGAGATTCTGGCGGCGCGAGTAAGCCTTGCAGCCAGTTCGTGTCGGTGGAGAAGGGCACGATGCTAGCATTCCTGTATCAGTAAAGATACATAATACGTGACTGTCAAGGGGTATACTAAGTGTTCTGGGCAGTGAGGATGCTGAAGTTGGAAGTGGAAGTGGAAGTCAGTGATTCATAGTTTTAAGTATCGTGTCTGGGCCTTTGCTGCGTGTCGACGTTGGCATGCGTCATAGGAGCGGAGCGTACTACATTACGTCAAGAAAATACGTGCCCTTGCACGCGCCTCGAACATCGCGTTCTCTGGTACGCTACACATTCAACCGCGTTTCCGCGTGTTGCGCTGAGCTTCACTCCGCTAGACGCGTCAGCGTTCACGTCCTACTAGCAGCTAATTCAGCAGTCGCCTTTCGACCCTGTACATCGCCCTCCCTCCGCCCAACCCCGTCCTCCCTCCCCGCCCCGCTCCTCCTAATAACTCCATACCGTGTCCCGGCCTGCGCAGGCAAATCTTATCATAAATACTTAAATCACGCATAGCAGCCAGCACGCCGGCGCACGGTTGCTTTGTGGATATTGGGCGCAGACGCGTCCACGCGCACAGAGCCCAACTGCTGATTCAGTCCGCCCGAAGCTCGCAGAATTACCATGTGCATCCCAGTATGAAGCACTGAAGCCTATCCACGTATCCTCGACCTTTCTGGCTCCCGGGGGATCGTTATATACTGCCTTCCGCGCCGTAACCCTCCACTACACCACCAACCTCGCCGCTCCCTGTACCAAGCTCACGGAAACCACGGGTTAGCCAGTGCGCCCGACCCAACGCGCTATACTGCGGCTCCAACAATCCCACGAAAAGGAAAGCCAGAGGGACGCCACTACACTTCTCCATATATTCATGGCATTTTCGTAGCAGCGTGAGTATCGGACGTCCCAATCGTGGGTGGATCAACGTCAACGTCGGGAATAGCTTTTCCCGTAAATTGTACTTTGCGCCGAAGCGTATACAGTCCGTTGCACCTAATTCTAACCCTTCGTCACGAGGACACAGCGTCGCTATAGTACCACCGTGGACATGGCGCAAAATTCGTTGGAACACTCGGTTTCTGGTGCAGTAGTCTGATTGCGCTTCATCTGTGGATCTTCCAGCTGTGTTAATGCTAGCTTTCCTGCTCTTTGAATGTAACCACCTGAAGTTGCTGCCTCCACACACCGAAATTTTCATGTACATGTAAAGCACACCCTTAAGCAGTCCACTTGATCACAGGCATTCTGCCGAACAAAATATACACTGGTCTTCACGTAGTCCACCAGATAGCGGATAGAGAGACACCCTAACACCCCGTGTTGCTAATAACGGATGTGCGGCAGCCATGTCCTTAAACGTCTGAAGGAGGGTATCATCGTGGCTATTCCCGCGAGCATAGACAGTGATCGCATTGATGTACAGCACCCGCAGAAACCGGAAATGAGGCCCCGCGAGGACACTGTACACTTCATCCCAGGCTGCCCAGGTTGCCCAGTCCACGCTAGGGCCGTAACGGAGCCAGAGAGGTCGCACACGTAACTCTATATGATGCATATGGTTGGATGCGTCGACAGTAGACAGCACCCTGCTTAACGCGGATAGGCATTCATCGCCCATATACACGTAAACCAGACTTAAGAATTCAATGTTCACGTTGAACGCCAGATTGACCAAGACCGGGACTTTTGCTCCCAAGTCAGGAGGGTTTTTGTATCCACTCAAACAGGTGGTCACTCACACGTATATGGCAGGATAAAGAAGACGTGCTTGAGTGAGCTGCCGATGGCGCAAAGTAGCAGGTTGACACAGTCGTCTTCAGTACGAGGAAGGTGTATGTGCAATGTATGGACGTGCGATACGTCCACATGTGATCGCGCAAGGAACCAGTTATCGAATGTGGAATTGTTCCACCTCATATCCAGGCGAGTAAGGTGACACATGCGATGCCGCACAAACTTGTCTTTGTTATCCTCCACTTGTTTGGTTTCCAGCTTGAAAGAATGTGCAGGAACCCGTGACGTGTTGATACGATTTAACGAGAGGCCTATTGGGCCTCTGGCGTGATTTATAAAGTTCCTAAAGTC
The DNA here is from genome assembly GCA_015179125.1 of Gautieria morchelliformis. Lineage (NCBI taxonomy): Eukaryota > Fungi > Basidiomycota > Agaricomycetes > Gomphales > Gomphaceae > Gautieria > Gautieria morchelliformis. The sequence goes on from WHVA01000324.1 coordinate 14,388, forward strand.
ATCCGCGCAGATAAATTGAGCGTCGTCGATATATAGAAATGCTATCGAGGGCAGCTCAAGTACCCGGAAAATAGATTGTCTAAAATATCCTGGCAAGCCCTTCCAATTCAGGCCCGAAATTTTGAGTTCCCGCACATGGGTGAACTTGCCCAATAGTGGGTAGAGCGGTTTATCTTTCCTAATCAAACCAGAGGATCGACAACTCCGCAAGTTAGGTAGCTCCAGCACTCGGTTGTAACTGGCCAGATGGGGCGAGCTAAGTAGAACCTGCTCCAGTCACTGGATTTCTGCATCCATCTCGCGAGGATCTGCCCGAAAGCTTATGTGGTGAAAGGGGCGACGCTGGCTTAAGGGGAGCCATAATCTGCAAACCAGAGAGAGCAGGCACGCAGGTGAGAGCGGCTCATATCGTCCTCGTCAACATGACCGATAATCTCATCAATGAGTTCAAGGGCTAGACTATTCATGGTCGTTGGTAGAATTGCCGGGGTAGTGGCGTTCACTTCAGAATACGTTTCCTTGACGCTGAACGGCAAAGCTAAAGGCTCAGAGCTCAATTCCCTGAGGTGTAACGTGCCTCAGATATCTTGTTTGGATCTGTATCAGTATGTACTCACACAAGTGGCCGACTATCCGTAGTCTTAAATTCCTACGAATAGAGCACAAAGCATACAACTAAACTGTGCAAAGTTAGTGTGCGTGCGGAAAGAAAGCCAAAAAAAAGGGTACTTTACCTGTGCGAGGATGTGCGTGTGAAGCGTGCAGGGTCAAGAGGGTCGCTGCCACCTGTACGGCACCAAACTGTAATCTAGTTAGACGCACACCCCACATGTGTGGTCTAAGTCTAACTAACAAATTCCTCGTGGTAGGTCTATTCCGTAGTTTATTCCACGAAACTGTGTCCAGGTCAGTAGTAGTTCCCTTGACCTGTATAGCCCTGTGGTCCCCTGCTGTGTGTGGACTCTGTACGGCACTGTCCGCCGTCAAACTCCGCCACCACACGGCCCCTGGCCATGGACGACCTCGAACCACATATGCTCGTCGTCGCTGACGGCGAGCACAACACTGCCTTTATAAATAATTACTCAGACATAAAAAATATATCACAAATATGCTAAAAATCAGGAGATGACGAATATAGCTAGTTCGTCGTTCCGTCCTAAGCGCCGATCCCGTGCTCGCCGTCTGCAACGGCGAGCAGGCCGTCGACTTCAAAACTAAATAGCCAGATAATGAAAATATATCACAAATACTCTAAAAATTAGGAGATGACGAATATGGTTTAGTTCGTCGTTCCGTCCTAAGCGCCGATCCCGTGCTCGCCGTTTGCAACGGCGAGCAGGCCGTCTACTTCAAAACTGATTAGCTAGATAATAAAAATATATCACAAATATTCTAAAAATCGGCAGATGACGAATACAGTCTTTCCGTCCTAAGCGCCGGTCCCGTGCTCGCCGTCTGCAACGGCGAGCAGGCCGTCGACTTCAAAACTGAATAGCTAGATAATAAAAATATATCATAAATTTCCTAGGAATTCAGGGACGTTGAACATGGAATTCCATGGCGTCGAAACCACGATCGTTCGCGAGAATGATGTGTGCGGCACCCCAAACCAGCAGAAAATCAGTAATCAATTTCACAACTGGAAGTATGAGATTACAGGTCTTGTTCCAAATAGGATTCCAAATGGTAAAGGCAGTAAGAACATGCCTTGCGGGCTCTTATCGTCAGTTCTCGCTGGTAGAGATGCCTCAGGCTGTTTATTAGTGTCTTTCTTTTTCGGACCAGCCTTGGTGCTCGGCCTCTTCTTACCCGTCGCAACGCTGTTCTGCTGCTTCGCTTTACCCTTTTTGCTCGTGCTTGTGGAAGCTCCCCCAGAACCGTTCTCTTTGTCTGCTTCTTCCCCAATTCTTCGCCTCTTGTTAGAATCGCCGTTCGCATTGGACTCCAAGCTAGAGTCAGCACCTGATTCGGCAGTTCTATAGGCCTGGCGTTTGCGATGTTTAGGTGTGGCTTTGGCCTCGGCTTTCTCAAATGCGGCGCGGCGGGCATCCCAGTTGTCCTTCGATAATGTGACCCATCTGCATCGTTGCTCAGGGTCCTCAAGCGTGAGTGCCGTCTGGAGGCGACGAAGGTCGCGGAAGGAGCCGATGTCAGAGACACTGCCGAAGCGGACACCATCCGGCCAGTTGATGAGCTCCACTCCTTTATCCACTACCATAATTTTCTCATACCGCTCATAGTGCATGACAGCCTTCGGGTCTCCAGTGATTGCGACCAAGCCCTCGCAAATCAGGCAGCGAATGTGGCTTTTACATTCGGCCAGGCGTCCGTTATGATTAAGGACTAGACCTTCAGGATAAGTATATAAGTCACCGGGTCCCAGGCTGCAGAATGCTAAGGGCTTCTACCTTCAACATCACCCAAAACATAGGCCTCAAAATCTTTGATGATATCTGCGGTGTGTCTTTTCATCCCATTCAGTAAATAACGACTGCCTTTATCAGACGCAGCACAGAAGCCTTCCATCGTATGTTCTGGTTTTCCCTTCACAGCATAAATTTTTCCATATTTGTGCGAGCATTTAATGCCATAAGCTACAATAAGAGCGTATCAGTCATTATTCCGATCAGGTTAATTACATACCTTACCTCATCGGAAAGTCGTTCCAAAGTCAGCCGGGCATCCTGAACAACCGCACGAGTACTTGCCTGAGGGGCTGAATGCTTTTTCTCGCGCCAAATCCCGGCCTGTTTCCACAGAAACACCTGCATACCATGGGAGAGCTTGGAGGCAAACTCGCACCCCCCCAGCTGATGGAGTTCAGCCTGGATTTCTTCAAAATGCATCCTTTCATCATCTGTGATGTCTGCATCAAGTGTGGAACACAAGGTTTAAGTACAACGCGTGTAAGTCGCGTGAGTACATTGCTTACCTCCTTTATGTCCGGCCAGGAACGCCTCGACCTGTTTAGCAGCATTGTATACACTCACGGCACGCTTCTGGCGGACGACACGCCCTCCTTGAAAAAACTGGTGTTGAAACCAGGACACAGAACGATGGTATTTCTTGTTGAGTCGTTTCACTTCGTTGTCAACAATTGAGAGAACAGCATCTATATCCTGGTTAATGGCGACACACTTGGACAAAGCCGCAGCACGAGCCAGCTGACGTTGGCGATACATTAAAGCAGGGCCCTTACGCCTTTTGCCTTCACTAGGCATGATGAAGGTGAAAGGACACGTTATCCCAAACTCCGCCTGTTAGGTAAACGCATGTATGATTGTTCTATTCATAGTTTGAATGTTATTCCAAGAAAATCCTATCTAACTAGTGTCTAGAGATCGCGAGCGATAGCCTCAAGAGCATTACTAGCCAACACTTTAGCCAGAGGCTTCTTAATGCCGGCTTTCTCTTCAATGGAAGAGACCAAGTGCGCTGGTGGAACTGCGAAGGCCATGTCCATGAGCCACTGGGCCCATTTCATAGTGTCCCTGCCGCCCGGGAAGTGAACGCTATCTACCATATCGAAAAGCGTGGCAGTGTCAAGATTGGTTTTTAGGCGTTCATATTGTGTATTAGTAAACACAGTGAATGCCTGAATAACTTGTGCAAATAAGTATGCCGTTCGGCGAATAGGTGAACCAATAAATGTTCACAAGATAAGAGGGTTGCCTGAATGGAGCTCGCCCTGTCTACAGTCGTAGCGAAATGGCCCATGGCACTTGACGATGTAACGTGCAAGGTGTCACGGAAGGGCTGTCTAAGTAGCGACAATCCCTTCGCCAGCGAAGGTGCTCCTTCAGAGCCCTTCGCCGACAGCACAGAAAATAGTTCCAAGGCTAAGATAACGAAGATGAAGTATGAGAACTCACCAGTGATGCCTGAGTCCTCTGCTGGTCGAAGATAGAAATCTCCAAGAGAAGGCTCAAGACGATGATCACAGCGAGGTCAAGTTTGCACAAGTTGGACGACGTATGATAATTGAACTGGGGAATATACATGTGAATGTAAACTACTTATATTGAATGCTTGTAATGTATCAGCGAATAGGAAAGAGACTGTTGTGAGTCAGGGTTGGATAGGGGTGTGCAGTCATGATACTAAGTAGATGGAATAAACATACAATAGAGTGAGGGAAGAATGCGAACATGAAACAACGGAGAGTAAAGGCGAAGGCACTTATGTACAAAACCATGTCTTGGGACCTGCATACATGCTACCCTGCACGGACTCTTCGTCTACTGGGTTGATCCCACATGACCTACAGCGTGCGTTCGACGACGTAAAGAAAATAGTACAAAGCCATAGAGACACACACAAAATTGCCCTGGACTACTCTGTCAACGCTCCTCGGATAAACCTGGTATGTGACGCCAGTCTAGGAGGTGCAGGAGGCGTGGCATCACAGGGAAATGACCCGAAAACAGCGGCTCCAATAGTATTCTGGTCTGCAAAATTCAATCCTGCGCAACAGAACTATCCAGTGCATGAAAGAGAATTATTAGCCATAGTAGAATCTCTGAAACGGTTTAGGCACTTACTTCAAGGAGTATGCTTCTGCATCTTTACAGACCCTAAGCCCCTGGAATATATTTTATCTCAGAAAAATCTGTCAGCACGACAGCACAGATGGATCGACGTACTAAGCGACTTTGACTTCGAGATAATATATATACCTGGTGAAGCGAACATAGTGGCAGATGCGCTATCACGAATGTATAATGCAGAACTGGCAGGAATCGTAAGAGCAGCGTCAGAATACATAGTTGAAGAAGATGTACCAACGACGATAACTGAAATAAAAAGAAGACCCTGTTCTCTGAAGACTGGACATGAGGCTAATGCATCCTTACTGTTGCACCTAAACGCAACCGGTATCAATAGTCGGCCCATAGGGAAAACACGAGCCAGTCATGCTATAAAGCTGCCAAAACAGTACGACAACGTCGATGTCGCAGTGAGGCCACTTGCCACGGAAACTGTCAGAGAGAGCAAGCCCCCTAGAGGGAAACGAAACTGGAGGGCGCAAAGAAAATACTCTGACACCCGCAACATGGCTGCCCCATCCAATTTGGTCAATCCGCTAGCCGAGACGCCGGAGGAGGACACAGACCCGGAAATCGAAACTCCTCAACTTAACAAGGATCTATATATGGCTGCACCATCCTTTGAAGAAATGATATCAATGTTTGACCCTTCATTTAAGTTCCCAACTATTGTAAAGGAACTATATCAAAAAGACAAAATTTTTAAGGGAATAATCGAAAATTTACAACACCACGACAATTTTCTAATGCAAGACGACCTGCTCTACGTCAAGATGAGTGGTGAATCGCGCCTCTGCATCCCAGATGGCGTCCACGGAAACAAAGGGATAAAAGAATGTGTCATATCACACGCGCACTCATTATTAGTGCATCTATGAGGCCGTAAAACGTGCTATTACCTACAAGATCATGTATGGTGGCCCAGGATCTATGCGGACATGAAGGATTTTTGTGAAAGCTGTCACATATGTGCCATCGCGAAACTGGTAAACCAGAAACAATTTGGGAACCTAAAACCGCTAAAAGTACCAAACCGCGCTGGCAGCAGATCGGCATTGATTTCGTGGGACCGCTCCCGATATCCTGCAATAGAAGTGGTGAATTCAACATGATATGTGTAGTAATAGACCACTTAACTTCCATGGTACACCTCGCCCCGTCAAAACAAACATATGGAGTGAAACAGATAGTGGAACTGGTGTTCGATACAGTTTACAAGTTACACTGTATCCCTGAGGTCATAATTAGTGATAGGGATTCGCTATTCACATCAGCGTTCTGGGAGAAATTACACACCCTGATAGGCGCAGAGCTGCGCATGTCCATGGCCTACCACCTGCAGACCGACAGTGCAACAGAAAGGGCAAACAGGATGATCACACAGATGCTCAGAATGGTAGTGGCAGCAGACCAAAAAGACTGGGTCTTGAAGCTGCCCACAATCGAGTTCGCATTCAACAGTGCACGGTCGGACACGACGGGGTTTACTCCTTTCTTCCTGAACTACGGGAACCTACCAAAGCCGATGATATGGGACTTGTGGTGAGAGCAGTTGCCAGGAGTAAGGTGTTTCGCACAAAAACTAAAAGACACCCTGATAGCTGCACATGACTCAATACTTACCCAGCGAGTAAAACAGACCCACACAGCTAACAGGAAGAGACGGCCCGCCCCTTTCAGAGTAGGGGACCTAGTTTACCTGTCAACAGTGAACCTAAAGCTCCCAAAAAGAAGGGCTCGTAATACATAGGTCCCTACAGAATAACAAATGAGTTAGTAAAGGGAACAACTTACAAGCTTGCTTTACCAAACGAGCTGCTAGCGCGCGACATACACCCCGTATTTCACGCTAACCTATTATGCATACATATCGCAATTGATGATCGATGTTTCCCTGGACGAGCCGTGACACAGGTTACTGATCTAGGGGACACCCCGTTAGAATGGCACATGAAAAGACTAGAAACACACTGTAAGTTCAGAAAGGATGCCTGGTTCCGGGTCCTATGGCAGAACAATGACAGGACCTGGCTTCCCTTCGCGTCAGTAAAACATCTGGCAGCATTGGACGCTTACCTGGATGAACAAGACATAACTAAAATTGATGACCTACTGAAAGGCACTGGACAGCCCCCTCCGGACATAGAGCAGATATTGGACTTACCGGAATGGGAAAGCTGCACGCCCCCGATCGACAGCAACGCAATCACGCTGACTATACCAATTGACAGAGACATTCCCTATAAAAAGAGGGATAAGACAGGTCTGAAACTTACAGTAACACTCACCCCTATGTCTGGCAATGACGTTCTGCAGCCCGCTCCACCGGCCACTCAGCAGCTGTGGCACAACACGACCACGCTCCACGAGTATGCTGGAGGAGCTGACCCTGGACCTGCGCCCCCAGGCTACAAGGCCTGGTTGGCGGCGCAGTCATTCTACATTGCCAATAGGCACCCCCGCGATAACCAAGACGACACTATATCTGAAATATCGGACGTCTTCAGTCACTTTGACTCAATCTCGCAATATGCGGCGACTGACCAAATGCCGGCGGTACAACAACCGCCCCCTCGCCGTCCGTAGCTGGAATGCATGCCTACCCTCCCAGGTACTATGGTGCTCCGGCTCAACAAGCCCCACCACGAAACGCTGCTACACACGGTTACCCCCCCTATCAGCGTACACATATGAGCCACTCTGATTATTACTCACCTTACCGTGTCCCCGCTCGAGTACAACCTGAAATCCCTGAGGAGAGCTTCATGGAGCACTATGCCTCCTTCGGCCTCTTCCAGCAGATCAACGACAGAGCAATGGCGAACTATAACTCCGCCTTTGACCATGGGCAACGATCGTTCCGCGGAGGACGTCGAGGGAGGGGAAGGGGGAGGGGTTCCACCGACGGTCAGCAGTGGGACAGGCACCGTGTCCCCAGGCGCAATGACGGCCAACACCTGGGAGGGACTCACGTGCCCAGACAGCACCCGAGGAGTAACACGGCTGGCCCTAGCCAACCTGCACCCGCAGGGCAGACTGCTGCACCTCCACCGGCTGCAAACGCGCCCGAACCTGGTACGTTACCTGATGAACCACGCTTGACGCTGTCAGCCACTGACGAAAGAGCGTTCGAAGCCGTGGTCCAGCAAATCATCAACGGCGTGGCTGGATTGGCCACTGGAACCGAAGAGGACAGGATGCTGGACGCCGCCGACTAGATACCATGGTTAGTACTCACTTTCTTTGCTTGATTCAGGGATAAGGTGTTCACTCCCTTGTAGCGAAGGAGGGCGAGTGTAAGGACCCGGGATAGCGTACTAACGCCGAGCCCTTACAGACTCCGACCAGCTAAAGATAGAACTAGAAAAAACATATATAAGATCAGAACAAATTTCCTGTACAGATTCGAGACTCTTAGCACCCACCTATCCAAGGTTGACTCAGACTGGTTATTGTTAGTAATCGGGACGATGACACCGCCGAGGCAGAGCCGGCACGCATTTAGCCGGAGGTTCGAGATCGCTCTCGACCCCGGGTTGCTGGTGCACCGGCATCGCATCGGCACAGCAGCTCGAAGAGATTGGTAATACAATGGACATCATATTTTGTATATAAGGCAGAACGATCTACTTGAGATCGTAGAATAACAGATCATTTATATCTCCTTCGTCCCACAGGTTATGGGCCCCGCGCATAACTAAACTACTACAAATCTAACTACGCTCCATACTCCAATAACTCAATACCGATCAACGATGTCGAGTAGCAATAACACGTACAAGATCGATCCCTTGAACGGGGATAATTACGCGGCGTGGCGCCGGCGGCTCGAGTGGATACTCGATGACTCAGATCTGTGGGACGTGGCTATCGGCAGGGAGACGGAACCGAGACCGGCAGATGCCGACAACGTCACTGCGAGCGAGCAGCAGGAGATCGACGATTGGAGAAGGAAGGACAAGAAGGCCAGAAAAGAAATTTGCCTCAGAGTTGCCGATGAACAACTAGTTTACATCAATCAGACGATGTCTGCGTTTGCTGTATGGACTAGTCTACAAGCAATATTTGAATCTAAGGGAGCAGTGGGGATTGTAAATCTCCGAAGAGATTTCTTCCGGACGCTTGCCGAGGACGGCGCGAACATGGAGGAGCACGTACGCAAGCTCCGCGGCATTCAACAGGAATTGAATGCGCGGGGGCATTACATCAGTGACACCGAGTTCTCGAACACGTTGCTGATGTCATTACCAGATTCTTGGTCGGCGTTTATTACGGCAGTAAACGCCAGTGGAGCCGGGACAACAGCTGATATATTAATAGCTCGGGTCCTCGATGAGGATCGAGCACGGAAAGCTGGATCGGCACGGCAGACGGCGCTTAAGGCGCAACAACGTCACAGGACCAGGAAAGATGACTCAGGAGCAACAAAGGGAAAGTGCCGAAATTGCGGCAAGAAGGGTCATTACGTGAAGGACTGTTGGGCGAAAGGTGGCGGCAAGGAGGGCCAAGCACCGAAATGGTTCAAATCAGGGAACAAAGAAACGGTCAAACAAGCAGAAGAAAAAGACTTCGCATTTGTATCTAAGGAGGTAGCATACAGTGCTATATCCGCATCCGACTGGTTAGCCGATTCAGCGGCAACAACACACATAGCTAGAAGCCGAAATGATTTCGCTAGCTATGCCGAGGAACCATCAGAAATCGAAGGAATTTCACCCGGTGCGGTACTACATACACAAGGCCGAGGCACTATATACATGGAATTCAAGATCGGCGCCAAGACGAACACGATCGAGCTACGTGACGTCAAACACGCACCAGATGCGCCGAACAACCTTATCAGCGTAGGGCGTTTAACTGATAAGGGTAACACGGCCACATTTTCAGGCACCGGCGTTGAATTCAAATCACGCGCCAGAGTTACCTTCGCACAGGGACAGAAGCGTGGGCGGCTATTCTGTATGAAGGCACGGGTCACTCGATCAGTCGAGGCACGGGACTTTGCCGCAGCGGCAAAAGGACGGTCATGGGACAAATGGCACAGGATACTCGGGCACGTCAACATAAATTCTATAAAGATGTTGAAATCTAACGATCTAGTCACCGGACTTGAGATCGACGAGTCAAACGAGCCGAGCCAGTGCAAGGCATGCATACAAGGCAAGCGGCATGTGGAGCCGTTCCCCAAAAGAGCCGAGGACACTGTAGAACAGGTCGGTGACCTGACAGTATCCGATGTATGGGGACCTGCCCAGACCGAGGGACCATCGCGTGAGAAATACTTTTATTCTTTCACGGACATCAAATCGAGGTACACCGTAATCTATTTTGGGAGCACCAAAGATGAAGCGCTCAAACACTTCGAGACGTACAAGGCATTCCTCGAGACCCAAACAGGTCAGAAACTGAAGAGGTTTCGCTCAGATAATGGAGGGGAATATGTCAATAAAAATTTCAAGGAATTTTGTGCAAAATATGGCATTATCATGGAGACCACAGCTCCATACTCCCCAGCCCAGAATGGAATCGCCGAACGACTCAACCGGACCTTACTCGAGCACGCACGGGCAATGATGTTTGCCAAGAACCTGCCAAAAATACTCTGGCCCGAGGCCGTGGCTTACGCGTGTTATATCAAAAATCGATCACCCACGCGAGCGCTTGGAGATGACGCAACGCCGTTCCAAGCACTATTCGGCAAGAAGCCGAACATAGCACGTCTAGAGGAATTCGGGACAAATTGCTGGGTTATGGTGCCGGATCAACGTCGAGCCAAACTTGATCCAAAGGCAGAAGAGCATATATTCGTCGGAGTAGCAGAACATGCAAAAGCCTGGAGGTATTACAATAAAGCCTCAAAACATGTTCAAATTTCAAGAAATATTACATTCGACGAAAACGACAACCGACTCTACCCTATCCCAGATAACGACGATGACGACACGGCACCGCTCGAGGGGGAGCACTCACCGCGCGAGCATGTGCCGGACCCGATCACATCTACCCCACAGACGTCATCACCCCACACAACACCCGTTCCTGATCCACCTGAACAAGCGCCAGCTCCACAGATTCGACGGAGCGCGCGTATCACTCAAAGACCGGATTACCGGAAACTGAATAATTCAGGACGCACCGAGCAGGTTTACATAACGAGAGAAATCGTCACTGAACCTGAGAATTACAGAGCGGCGGTATCACGTGATGATGCGCCGATCTGGGAGAAAGCGATGGAAATTGAGATGGACCAACACAAGACGTTAGGAACATGGGAGCTAACAGAACTACCACCCGGACGAGTAGCTATCGGTTGCCGATGGGTATACGCTGTCAAAACGCAACCGGATGGACAATTCGATAAGGCTAAAGCAAGGGTTGTGGCTCAAGGATTCACACAGAGGCCAGGGATGGATTACTACGAGATAACCTCACCCGTGGTCAAATTCGATTCACTACGTGTTCTATTAGCGATCGCAAACACACTCGATTGGGAAATCGAAATGATGGATGTCAAAGGCGCCTACCTCAATTCAACCATAGATGAGGAGATCTACATGCGCCAGCCCGACGGTTTTGATGATGGATCTGGACGCGTTCTAAGAATATACAGAGCGCTCTACGGACTCAAACAATCGGGGCGAGCTTGGCATCAGCGCTTACGCAAATTACTACTCGATCTCGGCTTCCATCAAAGTACAGCCGATGAATGCGTCTACATCAGACAAGATAAGGACTCAATCGAAGTCATATCAGTATATGTGGACGACTTTGGACTATTTGCTGACTCCAAAGGAGGGATGATTAAGCTCAAGGGGGAGCTTCATGGGAAATTCCCTTTAACAGATTTAGGAGAAATGAAGAAAATCTTGGGAATTAGAGTTGAGAGGAATAGGGATGAGGGAACACTGATCATGTCTCAAGGACATTACATCGACATCATACTCGATCGATTCAACATGACAACAGCACATTCCGTATCTACACCTCTGCATAAAATGATCAAACTCACGACACCCATGGACTCAACAGGTCCAACTGCCGAAGTACCCTATGCCAAGGCGATCGGATCACTCATGTATGCAGCACTCAGCACGCGACCTGATTTGGCCTTTACCGTACAACATCTGAGCCAATTCACTACTACTTACGGAACCGAGCACTGGACGGCGATCAAGCACGCGCTCAGGTACCTCAAAGGGTCACGTGACGACGGCATAATCTTCCGACGAGATGCTGGTCTCGACCTCGAAATATTTGTCGACTCGGATTATGCTAATAGAAACGACGCACTATCTATTAGTGGCTACGTAGCTATACTAGGAGGGGGAGCTATCGCATGGAGCTCGAAGAAGCAGCGAACGATCGCGCTATCTACCACGGAGGCCGAATACATGGCACTTACCGAGGGCGCCAAGCAATTAATCTGGCTGAGGCGTTTTATCGAGGAACTTGGAATCGATCAAACCCAGCCCACGTCACTTCGATCAGACAATCTAGGCGCCATTACACTATCGCATGACGCAACGTATCATGCGCGTACCAAACACATCAATGTCGCATATCATTTCATCCGTGAGAAAGTGGTCTCTCACGAGGCATCACTTACATACGTACCGACGAAGGAGAACGTAGCGGACATATTTACAAAGGGACTAGATATGCATCAACACAGGTATCTATTAGGGAAATTAGGATTTTGCCGAAGGGACTTCTCGCTGAGGGGGAGTGTTAGTAATCGGGACGATGACACCGCCGAGGCAGAGCCGGCACGCATTTAGCCGGAGGTTCGAGATCGCTCTCGACCCCGGGTTGCTGGTGCACCGGCATCGCATCGGCACAGCAGCTCGAAGAGATTGGTAATACAATGGACATCATATTTTGTATATAAGGCAGAACGATCTACTTGAGATCGTAGAATAACAGATCATTTATATCTCCTTCGTCCCACAGTTATATTGAGTGCTGCACCTCTTAAGAACTCGGTTTCCACAGTCTGTCGCTATACTTTGAGCTCCGACTCCCACTTCCTTACACCGCCCGCCCACTACCCCGCGGGCACGTGACCCCTCGCATGCTACCATGAACAACGTTGAGGGCGACGCTGAGGACAACATTGAAGGCAACATGACAGCACCGTAAGTCCATGATCATTTCTCTAGTGAGCCAACTGTTCACTCTGCATCCTGAAGTATTCCTGTAGGAATCAAAGTTGCTGGAAAGACTATTTCGTTTGTGCTGCCTATTGTATACTGACTCTACGCGATCGACAGCAGACCTGAAATGGGACCACCTTCCCAATGTCGGACTGTTCTGCACACGTCCTGGTAACTACTACGCAAAACTCTTTGTCGATAAGGCTGTCAAGAAAACTGCGGTAGCTGCGAGAGGCAATACTGCCTCGTGGAATGAGACACTCTATTAGTGCGTTTAATTCCAGTGTTATCTTCACGTAGATCTTAAATCCATGCCCAGCAACGACTTGAATGGCGGTTCTGTATTAGAAATCGATGTCTACGGGCACCGTATCTTTACACATGATTACTACATAGGTGGCGTGAGGGAGAGGATTGAGTTGCTGCTTGCGGAAGGACCAACTGCAGGTCAGTCCTTTTCGCTCATCGACGGAATGCACGCGTATTCATCGAACACACCAGCAGTTCCTCGCAAACTGCAAAAAGCCGATAAGGCAGGGAACATGCATGAGGTTCAGACTGTCATATAGTTCACCGTTTCGTCTTTCGCAGCTGTAAGGGCTCGACGTTAGTAAGCTAGCCCGGGTCCTTACAGGCGGCAAAGGGCCGCGGCAGCAAAAGCCGGTAAATTTGGCGATAAGTATATCGATCTTGCAATTACTGAACCGTGCGATGCTACCTCAGGTCTACACCGACCAAAGACATCACGAATATCAAGGCCCCTCGAGGACAATACGATACCCTCACGCATGCACCGTCGGTGGAGGAACATTTGCTACATCCGAAAATGGCTCGAGATGTGTTGTCGCTGGCAAGGACGGTTCGTTTCCGACGTCATTCCGTGTGTATGTGGTGTTTGACATACCCGATGCTATGACTTCGCTATGTAGTACTTCTAATTCTACGCATAGCTGACCCCATTCGCGTGTGGAAGTTGCCATCTCGACCCCATATTAGGCCGATTTCTAGCGGCAGCTCGACGGATGCCAAAGTATGCACTAATTCAGGCGGTTCAAGCATCGAAATTTGGACCAACGTGTGGACGGGTTCCGGGCTGAAGATTGACAGTGCTCCGAGCGATGTTGTGTGAGCACGCGGAAGTGGTGTTTCGCTCTTCGTCAGCTTGCGACACGTCCCAGCGTGACACGCACGAAGCGTTCGACAACAAGATCGTTACTAGTGCCAGGAATGGAGAGATCATTTATTGGGATGTTAACAAGTCGGGGTCAAGTATGGTGCGTGGGCGTGGGTTCCTGCGTAACCCAGAGGAGTACTCACATTAACACAACCAGAGACAAGGATAAATGAACACAGATGCGCCGTCAATAAGCTAACTATCTCTCCATTCCTGCCCTACCTCTTTGCTAGTGGCTCACAGGACGGGCGCCTACGCTTATGGGCAACGTTTACCCTCTGCCAAACTCTGAGTATTGTGACCTGCTTCGCGCTCTAGGACCTACGGAGCCCGCCATCTTCCATTATAAAGGTGTACCATCCCACGGGGATCCGCGCTCTAGCTCTATCTCCGGTACCCTCAAATCCCATGATTGTCTGTACTGGTCTGGAGAGCGGTAATATTCTGTGGTGGGTGGATTCAATCGTACCATAGTCCACGTCGTGTTCATCATTGAAGCTGTAGATGGGACCTCCGCGATAGAGCACTACCCCTGGAACGAATCACGCTCGCGCACTCATCGTCCGTACTGTCAATGGACTGGCAGTCACCCAGTATGAAAGAGACAGGCTTGGGTGGCTCGTAACGAGTGAGATGGATCGCCAAGTGAAGCTATTTACTCCTGTAACTAATCAGCACTGCGCAGTCTGAGTCTCACGCGTCGTTCCAGGTTTGGGACCTTTGCTTGCCGCCAGGGGCTTCCATTCCCGCACATATGAGCGATCACGACGCGATGCTACTGAATAAGAAGAGGGCCCGAGTTCCTTCCGTACGCTTCACACGCCCTTCCCGTGCGGAATGTGTGTTGGCGATCGGGCTACGATTGCGAGGTTGCCGTGTGGATTGAGCTTACTCATCCGTCGTTTTCGGTTGTTATTCAATGGCGTACAGATCATGTCTAACAACGGGTCTGAGAGCGAGACCGTCGAAATATGGGACATACGTCGTGCGTGGATCGGCAAGTGGGCTCTGGATGACGCAGAGGGCGGCATCACCGGTACGCGGCGAAAATATTCAGTTGTGTTCGTGTGCAGACTTGTCAGGCAGACATCGCCTTTGCCGGCTCGCACAAACTGTGGGCGCAAAACGTCAACGGCACGTTTGCACAGCACGACCTCCGGGAGAGCTTCAGACCACTCGACGCCATCCAACAGTGGCCATGTCCTGGACTGCGTACGGCAGTCTCGCATTTGCTGCCAACAACCAGCCAGTCGTCGAGCTGCCGTATGATGATGTGTGAGCTTATATATATCGCCCACGCACGCTGTGCTATGTTTATGTCGCTCTTATTAGCAACCCATACGGTGTGGACACGCTGCAAGAGCTATGCCTCCGCCCCAAAGCAACGAGTGATCCTGTTTATGTGCCCTATCAACAAACCCTTGGCGTCGAAGACATTTCTCTTTTTGACCACTCGGCCTTCGAACGCCTGGCAAAATCGTATGTCTTCGATGGAGATAGACTAAGAGTATGCGAGATTAACGCGGAGGCAGGTCCTTATCTTTCACACTTTTCACGGTGTTTAAGGAGTCTGCAGCGAGCAAGGGAGGCTGGACAGTTCCATGCTGCTCAGACGTGGCTGCTGCTCCTGTCCCAGCTTGTGGACTTGGAAGATACGTCACCGACTTCTGAATACTCCTTGAAGCCGTCGTCGCATATAGAGGCGCCGAGCCAGCTGTCTCCCACATCTGTGTAAGCTTCTTCCCTCCGTGGCCGCGACGTTTTCAATAGCCATACCGCGCCCGCTACAGTTACGTCAGGGAGTACACGCATTGATACACATCCCATAGAAATAAGCCCGTTATCGTACCGCACGAGAGCTGATCAGATGACAAAAGGCACGCCTTCCTCCTCGTCGCCATCCCCCCGCTCGAAACCAAGTCCGCTTTCCTCCCGTCTATCACGGCCTTTCTCCCCGAATTCGTCGCACGATACATCCATGCCATCCTCCACCAAGTTGAGCACGGTATCGCACCCCGCCTCCACCGCTCTTCCCGTCCTTCCTCCTACACACCGCCTCGCCATGCGTCGGGCCTCGATATCGACTCCCAGCACCGGCGGGGATCTGTCTGTCAATGAACAACCCGTGGCCTTTCAGCATGCGCATGTTGGCGAAGGCGCTCTGGACGACTCAGAGTCGAGCAGTGGATCTGAGGGGTCAGCACCCACGCAGGCCAGTCTCACCCACGACATGGCAGGCTCGCGAGGACCGCAGGCCGTCGTCCGCCATAGCCAAACTACCCTGTGATCCAGCGCCGCCTCGCAGTCTCTTGTTGAAGGTTCCTGCGCCGCGTGAAGATTCTCCACACGAACGTGAGGAAGAAGGCAGTGTCAGCGGCTATGACACCGATACGTCGGACGTGTCTCGCTCGCCGCCGTCCGCAGCCTCTTCATCTGAATCTGACGCACACATCTCCCCTTCCAAACTCTCACAAGCGTGGAATCAGAAACATGAGCAACCCGGTCAGGTGCCGGTGCCAGTGTTATCTGGTCATCGTGGGACAAGCATGGCCTATTCCCAGCGGTCTCTTACCTCGCAGAAATCGCAGAATAGTATGCGAACCGTCACTGTAGCGCCTTCTGATACGGCGTCTGTCTATGCGCCATCCATAGACTGAGTCTCGTTACCAGATCCCACAGCTGACGGTCGCATAGCCGTTGCCGAAGGCATGTCCACACGTTGGCCGTCTCCTCACCAGCATCGCGCTGTGTCTGCCACAGTACCCGCGCTTGGTCTATCTAATATGGATGACACGAGAAATATGCAGACGGGCGGCCTCGTGCCAAACATCACTTACCCTACCAGGCTAAGCGAGGGTCAGACGCGGCAGATCGTGGAGGATGAAGCGCATTTACGGCAGATTGGCTGGAAGGCGCTGCGAGACTCTTCTCCTCGCCCTTGCTGCCGACACAGTCTTCGAGCAGGCCAAAGCGCGCCCCCAGGAACCATCGCCCACGACGCCACATGAGGGGGACCCCCCCTCCTCACCCTCACGACGCTCGCAAACGCGCTGTACACGCACGCGTGAGTCCCCCCGCTCCTGCGCTTCCTCGTGTGCGTGGTGGCGGCGCGTGTAGGGTGGGCGAAGGAGAGCCGGTGATTGAACTTGTGCGGAACGAGCTGCGCATGGCGGCGGTTCTTGTCCGTGGTGCGTAGTCTGAGTACAGGCCGCACGAGACGGCCCGCACGGTTGGTGCACAGATGTTCCCCTTCGCATAGACTCTTTTCAGCATTCAGAACATACTAACACTTGGTTTTACCAATTACGACGGCTGTAGCGATTATTTATATACTACATTACAGCCTGTGCTGAGTCACTCATCCATCGTTTCATCTCGCATCATCTCCTCGTCGCTTCCTTCGCGCTCGCTTCTCCTTGCCCACTTATTTCTTCCAGGTACAGTAGAAGCGTTGTGTTGGCGGGGATGTGGGTGAGATAGAGTGTAAATACACAGAAGCAGAAGAACGAGGCCTGTCTCGTGCTTGAGCACTTTCATAGTAAACCCAAAGCACCAATTTCTCATATGCGCTGCAGCTTAAGGTACGGCAGCGCAGGGCTCTCCCTTATCTCATACATGGCTGATGCAGCGATGGCACCCGTCCCAGTGCTGCTCGTACTATCTCCAGACGTGGTCCGATGCAGCACACGTTGCCACACGGGCGTGCTCTTGGCCAAACTCCACCCGTACGCGGAGCAGCACGCTTGGAAGGCCTCTCGTCAGGCCTGTGGGTAGGTGTCAGCGACTATCTGATGTGCGTGGAGAGGAGCAAGAATTAAAATAAAAACAAAAATAAAAATAATGGAAGACGGCGAAAATAATAGAACATAAACGTCTCTACACTCCTCCACGGAATGCGCACACGAAAGGGGTTGCGCCGTACAGCAAGCGGGGACGGGAGGTATCACTGGCGCATGGCACGACGGAAGCAGCAGAAAAGGCAATCAATGCAAGCATCCAGCGCCAAACTCCGAGTACAGAAGCGTCACAGGGACGGCAGCAAGTTGTCGATCGCGAGGAAGAAGCGCAAGAAGAGTGCATAGCCAGGAACCGAAACCACGAAGGCGCCGTGCGGCCAATTCATCTCTCAAGCGCCCGATGGGTCACGTGGGAGTAACCGTCGTCACCCGTATGTTTGGGAGACGCAGCACGTCTCACTTGCAACCGACTCCCCGCTATTGACGGTTAACCACGATTTACTGCGACTGCTCGAGGTGGGAACTTGTGTAAGAATTATTATAACTATGCGAATCTCAGTATTTGCTCGAGTGCAAAGTACTAGATATATTTACCTATGCGAATCTGTACAAGAGTATTAAGTAAGAGAAATAAAAGAGACATTTCGAATGTCTTACCTCAGTATTTGCTCGAGTGCAAAGTACTGAGGAAACTAGGGGTTCTAGCTACCTACTTTATAGTGTAGAAGAACAATGAAAAGTAACTACAATGGGGACGTAGGACAATAAACAATTGGAACAATGAGACTGCGCATACTGTGTCACAATGGGGTGACACGGGGTGACGCGGTTTGCCCCTGGCTTACGCGTTTTCCTCCTACAACTTGAAGGACACCACCGATAGCCTCGCTCGAGCGGAAAACGGATGGCTTGGCGGGTATGCAGGTTGGGGTGCGGGGACAGCGCGCGAGGAGGTGCGGAGGTTGATAAAGGCAATCTGCTCAGATAGACTGGCAGGGGATGGGGAATATGGGAGAGGCGGTAGGGGCGTCGGCGTCGGGATCAGAAGGATGGGCTCCACGCGTGATAGAGGAGGGAATGAGGCGCGGTGGAAGAGGTGGGACTGCCGGGAATGCGTGTTGGAGGGTCGGGAGCGACGAGACCAGCCGACGGAGAGCGGGCTGGTTGGTTAGCTTCGGTAACTCCACGGTAGATCGCATTGTCCCGCCTGTCAAGAATGGTTCTGTCTTGGACGTAGGCGTCGAGGGCCTTTCTGGTTTTTCCCCATCTTTCTTTGGGTCAATGTTATCCTTACGTTGACCAGAACGTCAACTCAAGAATGTGTTGGAGGGTGGAACATTTCAAATATCAGGTATCCGCCTCACCGAGGGCTTCCCTCCAAGTATGTGTCGAACGCAAGTTGTTTACGCTCAACACTATGGCGGAATACCTCAGACTCACGCCGGGTGGGTGAGGATGAGTGTGGGCTGAATTGATTCAGGATCGACTCATTGGCTCCTTGACGCACTGCAGTGTCGATGTGTCATCCATCGTACTCATTAACTCAAGAGGTTTCGTCGGTCCTTCATCGTTCGTGCGTGGCATTGTCTTACCGTTTCTTCGTCCCAGGTGATTCTCACATCCTTCCATCTCATCCCCAACCAGTTGTCCTCTCATCTCATCGTCACACCCCGTCATTCTCCCTTGTCTCAGAGTCCATGCGGGTGCGAGCGTGGGCACTCGTCCATGCGAGTCGTCCCGCTCCTCATTGCCTCATGTTGTCCTCTCACCATGTCGTTTCGTTCTCAAACCATCATCACCATCACATCCTCTAGCTCCAGCGACACCCATTGGCACCATTTAACTCCCCTCGACTACAAGGGACTACACAATCATGCTGACATAAAGGCAGGCGGACGTGAAGCAGCCGTCGATGCCGTCGAGCTGGCGACGGGTACCAGGACGGGACACGAGGGTTTGAAGTGTGGGTGAGAGCTTGTACTGCACCACTGGCCGTCGACATGTGCAAGGTTGCCATGGAAGGACGCACTCCAGAATGCCATACTACGCCACGCCAACCTGACAAGGCTGTTACGCGAGAACGCGAGATGGCTTTGGGACGCGAATATGCAAAGGGAGCACGCCCCGCCTGAAGGAACGCCGGACCCAAGCCACACAACGACACACCCGATGCATGGCGTTCTGAGTCAGATGGTCTGATGGCCTTACGTTCTACCGGTAGTCGTATGGTGGAGGAGTGGGTGAAGGCGAGAGTAGTGCGTATATGGAGAGGACTTGTGTGATGGAACGGGAGGCAGAGCGGGAAGCGGCATGGAGAGAGACAGGAAGGAAACCCGCAAGGGAACAACAGGAAAGGTGGAGTTCCAAGAGGTAGACGGTACCAGCTCAGGCACGCACCCACACTACCAGGGGCCCGAACGTGGGAAGAGGGAACAACGGTGGAAGGTGGACGGAGAGTCTCAGGACAGATATACTCTAGGGTCGATAGAAAGACTCTAGCAATAGACGGCCATTGAGAATCGCCAGTTACGCACGGGAGCCACGATGACGTGACGCATCTCGACCCCGATCAGGCACGCACCACGCGGTCACGACCCGCACGCGATTACGCCACGCGATCACGATCATGCGATCATGAATCACGCCACGCGATCACGATCACGCGGCGATCATCCATCACGCCACACTTATCAATACCTGCCCTGATCGGCGTGTGGAAGTATCATGCTGAGCGCTCAGGATATATATATATCGGCTACTCAAGCGCGGTGATATGAGAAAGCATTTCTGGGTCCCACACCCGGTGACACGGATCGTCTTGTCATCGGATCTCGAGACGATGCACTTGCCGTCTGGAGAGAACGCTACCGAGTAGACACCTGATGGAACATACGTCTCCGCGCCCATGGACAAAAAAGGGTTGCGCCGTACACAAAGACCGGAACTATAACCGGCACCGGAAGTACAGAAGCGGCAGAACAGGCAATCAACGGAAGCATCAAGCGCCAAGCTCCGATTGGCACCAGAAAGGCAAGTTGCCAAGATCGGGATGAAGAAGCGCAAGAAGTGAAGTAGCAAGGAACCCGAAGCCAGGACCCCGAAACCGAAGGAACGCAGTAACCCGGATGGTAGTACACATCTCATCGGGACGGCTTAGCTTGGGGACCTGTGCCGTGGGTATATAGCAGTGAGACATTTAGCAAAAATCTTGGGGAGTCAACTTCATCCCCATGGGTCTACTTGTGTTTATCCTGACACACAGGGCACCGCCATCAGATTGTACGGTTTAGCTTGGACAGGTGCGACGCAATGGCTGTGTTACGCACGTAGGCCATGATCTTCGCGTGCCTGACTCATTTTATCTCCATAAAAATAGAATGTCCCGCGCATCATCTCGTGACCGATCCTAATCGAAACGTCGCCACACCTCAAGACATCGACTACGCCTCCCACCCGGTGCCACCTCCCTGGGTACGGGTCGATTGTCGCTGGCGCTGATTGCTAATATATTGCGTGTCGCTCCAAAAGGACATCCTTTGTGTGGGTCGCAAATTCTGCTGCCGACAGTCCTTATGCCTTTACATACGGTGACCGTATCCCGCTTCTCAGTACGTGCACGTTGTACCGTACCGCGTAAATGCGAGCGGTCACGTGCCTTCACCGTGGGATAGTCTGCGGGCGGCAAAACGCCGCGGCAGCAAACGCCGGCAAATTTGGCGACCATAAGTATCTCGATCCTTGCAATTACTGGGCGTGCGATGCTACCTCCGGTCTACCCCGACCAAAGACATCACGAATATCAGGGCCCCTCGAGAACAGTACGATATCCTCGCGCATGCACGGTCGGTGGAGGACATTTCAATTTGCCACATCCGAAGATGGCTCGAGATGTGTTGTCGCTGGGAGGGATGGTGCGTTCGTTTCCGACGTCGTCATCCTGTGTCTATGTGTTTGACATACCTGATACTACGACCTCCCTATATAGTACTTCGAATTCTACACATAACTGACCCCATTCGCGCGCGGAAGTCGCCATCTCGACCCCATATTAGGCCTATTTCTAGCGGCAGCTCGACGGATGCCAGAATATGCACTAATTCAGGCGGTGCGAGCATCGAAGTTGGGACCAACGTGTGGAGGGGTTCTGGGCTGACGATTGACAGTCCTCCGACCGATGTTGTGTGGGCACGCGGAAGTGAGTGTTTCGCTCTTCATCCGCTTGCGACACGTCCCAGCGTGACACACAGGAAGCGTTCGACGACAAGATTGTTACTAGTGCGAGGAATGGAGAGATCATTTATTGGGATGTTAACAAGTCGGGGTCCAAGTATGGTGCGTTGGCGTGGGTTCTCTGCGTAACCCAGAGGAGTACTCACATTACGCAGCCAGAAACGAGAATAAAGGAACGCAAGCGCCCACGGATTGGGCTAGCTATCTCTCCATTCCTGCTCTACCACTTTGCGAGTGGCTCGCAGGACGGGCACCTGCGCTTATGGGTAACGTTTACCGTCTGCCAAACTCTCAGTATTGTGACCTGCTTCGCGCTGTAGGACCTCCGGAGCCCGCCATCTTCCATTATGAAAGTATACCACCCCACGGGGATTCGCGCTCTAGCTCTATCTCCGGTTCCCTCAAATCCCATTACTCTGTACTGGTCTGGAGAGCGGTAATATTCAGCGGTTGTTGGGGGGCTGTCTTTGGCGGGAATGGTATGCGGACAAGCTAAAGTGATGGAAGGGGCACTGAGTGTTGAGTGTCAGTGATTCTTCGGAGCTCCGTAGCCAAGCTCAACCAGCTAAGTGGTAAGCAACGTTGTTCTGCTCCAGATGCGAGTCCACATGGTCAAGGCGCTGAACACTTCAAGTAATGCAGGGTGAACGCACCCCCGTCGACCACAGGTATGACATTATGGCACCATCGTACCTGACATCCACCACCCTCGCACATGCGCCCTACCCACGACAATTGAGCCCAATGTTGCTTTCTTCCATCGGTATCATCTTAGGGCTTGCTCGCAGCTTGTATGTTCCTCCACCGCTGCCTGCAATTCCCTCCACCCCCTGGAAGTCCCTATCAATAATAAGACGTGAGTATGTGATGGCTTCGATTCAGGACTCCGCAGACCGTTGTGCGCGATGGACCGTCGGTCAGGAGAGGGTTGCATGTCTGATGTGTGGGACGAAGGAGATATAATGATCTGATATTCTATGATCTCAAGTAGATCGTTCTTCCTTATATACAAAATATGATGTCCGTTTGTATTACCAATCTCTTCGAGCTGCTGTGCCGATGCGATGCCGGTGCACCAGCAACCCGGGGTCGAGAGCGATCTCGAACCTCCGGCTAAGTGCGTGCCGGCTCTGCCTCGGCGGTGTCATCGTCCCGATTACTAACACTCCCCCTCAGCGAGAAGTCCCTTCGGTAAAATCCTAATTTCCCTAATAGATACCTGTGTTGATGCATGTCTAATCCCTTTGTAAATATGTCCGCTACGTTCTCCTTCGTCGGTACGTACGTAAGTGATGCCTCGTGAGAGACCACTTTCTCACGGATGAAATGATATGCGACATTGATGTGCTTGGTACGCGCATGATACGTTGCGTCATGCGATAGTGTAATGGCGCCTAGATTGTCTGATCGAAGTGACGTGGGCTGGGTTTGATCGATTCCAAGTTCCTCGATAAAACGCCTCAGCCAGATTAATTGCTTGGCGCCCTCGGTAAGTGCCATGTATTCGGCCTCCGTGGTAGATAGCGCGATCGTTCGCTGCTTCTTCGAGCTCCATGCGATAGCTCCCCCTCCTAGTATAGCTATATAGCCACTAATAGATAGTGCGTCGTTTCTATTAGCATAATCCGAGTCGACAAATATTTCGAGGTCGAGACCAGCGTCTCGTCGGAAGATTATGCCGTCGTCACGTGACCCCTTGAGGTACCTGAGCGCGTGCTTGATCGCCGTCCAGTGCTCGGTTCCGTAAGTAGTAGTGAATTGGCTCAAGTGTTGTACGGTAAAAGCCAAATCAGGTCGCGTGCTGAGTGCTGCATACATGAGTGATCCGATCGCCTTGGCATAGGGTACTTCGGCAGTTGGACCTGTTGAGTCCATGGGTGTCGTGAGTTTGATCATTTTATGCAGAGGTGTAGATACGGAATGTGCCGTTGTCATGTTGAATCGATCGAGTATGATGTCGATGTAATGCCCTTGTGACATGATCAGTGTTCCCTCATCCCTATTCCTCTCAACTCTAATTCCCAATATTTTCTTCATTTCTCCTAAATCTGTTAAAGGGAATTTCCCATGAAGCTCCCCCTTGAGCTTAATCATCCCTCCTTTGGAGTCAGCAAATAGTCCAAAGTCGTCCACATATACTGATATGACTTCGATTGAGTCCTTATCTTGTCTGATGTAGACGCATTCATCGGCTGTACTTTGATGGAAGCCGAGATCGAGTAGTAATTTGCGTAAGCGCTGATGCCAAGCTCGCCCCGATTGCTTGAGTCCGTAGAGCGCTCTGTATATTCTTAGAACGCGTCCAGATCCATCATCAAAACCGTCGGGCTGGCGCATGTAGATCTCCTCATCTATGGTTGAATTGAGGTAGGCGCCTTTGACATCCATCATTTCGATTTCCCAATCGAGTGTGTTTGCGATCGCTAATAGAACACGTAGTGAATCGAATTTGACCACGGGTGAGGTTATCTCGTAGTAATCCATCCCTGGCCTCTGTGTGAATCCTTGAGCCACAACCCTTGCTTTAGCCTTATCGAATTGTCCGTCCGGTTGTGTTTTGACAGCGTATACCCATCGGCAACCGATAGCTACTCGTCCGGGTGGTAGTTCTGTTAGCTCCCATGTTCCTAACGTCTTGTGTTGGTCCATCTCAATTTCCATCGCTTTCTCCCAGATCGGCGCATCATCACGTGATACCGCCGCTCTGTAATTCTCAGGTTCAGTGACGATTTCTCTCGTTATGTAAACCTGCTCGGTGCGTCCTGAATTATTCAGTTTCCGGTAATCCGGTCTTTGAGTGATACGCGCGCTCCGTCGGATCTCTGGAGCTGGCACTTGTTCAGGTGGATCAGGAACGGGTGTTGTCTGGGGTGATGACGTCTGTGGGGTAGATGTGATCGGGTCCGGCACATGCTCGCGCGGTGAGTGCTCCCCCTCGAGCGGTGCCGTGTCGTCATTGTCGTTATCTGGGATAGGGTAGAGTCGGTTGTCATTTTCGTCAAATGTAATGTTCCTAGATACTTGAACGTGCTTTGAGGCTTTATTGTAGTACCTCCAGGCTTTTGCATGTTCAGCTACTCCGACGAATATATGTTCTTCTGCTTTTGGATCAAGTTTGGCTCGACGTTGATCTGGCACCATAACCCAGCAATTTGTCCCGAATTCCTCTAGACGTGCTATGTTCGGCTTCTTGCCGAATAGTGCTTGGAACGGCGTTGCGTCATCTCCAAGCGCTCGCGTGGGTGATCGATTTTTGATATAACACGCGTAAGCCACGGCCTCGGGCCAGAGTATTTTTGGCAGGTTCTTGGCAAATATCATTGCCCGTGCGTGCTCGAGTAAGGTCCGGTTGAGTCGTTCGGCGATTCCATTCTGGGCTGGGGAGTATGGAGCTGTGGTCTCCATGATAATGCCATATTTTGCACAAAATTCCTTGAAATTTTTATTGACATATTCCCCTCCATTATCCGAGCGAAACCTCTTCAGTTTCTGACCTGTTTGGGTCTCGAGGAATGCCTTGTACGTCTCGAAGTGTCTGAGCGCTTCATCTTTGGTGCTCCCAAAATAGATGACCGTGTACCTCGATTTGATGTCCGTGAAAGAATAAAAGTATTTCTCATGCGATGGTCCCTCGGTCTGGGCAGGTCCCCATACATCGGATACTGTCAGGTCACCGACCTGTTCTACAGTGTCCTCGGCTCTTTTGGGGAACGGCTCCACATGCCGCTTGCCTTGTATGCATGCCTTGCACTGGCTCGGCTCGTTTGACTCGTCGATCTCAAGTCCAGTAACTAGGTTGTTAGATTTCAACATTTTAATTGAGTTTATGTTGACGTGCCCGAGTATCCTGTGCCATTTGTCCCATGACCGTCCTTTTGCCGCTGCGGCAAAGTCCCGTGCCTCGACTGATCGAGTGACCCGCGCCTTCATACAGAATAACCGCCCGCGCTTCTGTCCCTGTGCGAAGGTAACTCCGGCGCGTGATTTGAATTCAACGCCGGTGCCTGAAAATGTGGCCGTGTTGCCCTTATCAGTTAAACGCCCTACGCTGATAAGGTTGTTCGGCGCATCCGGTGCATGCTTGACGTCACGTAGTTCGATCATGTTCGTCTTGGCACCGATCTTGAATTCCATGTATATAGTGCCTCGGCCTTGTGTATGTAGTACCGCATCAGGTGAAATTCCTTCGATTTCTGATGGTTCCTCGGCATAGCTAGCGAAATCATTTCGGCTTCTAGCTATGTGTGTTGTTGCCGCTGAATCGGCTAACCAGTCGGATGCAGATATAGCACTGTATGCTACCTCCTTAGATACAAATGCGAAGTCCTTTTCTTCTGCTTGTTTGACTGTTTCTTTGTTCCCTGGTTTGAACCATTTCGGTGCTTGGCCCTCCTTGCCGCCACCTTTCGCCCAACAGTCCTTCACGTAATGACCCTTCTTGCCGCAATTTCGGCACTTTCCCTTTGTTGCTCCTGAGTCATCTTTCTTGGGCCTGTGACGTTGTTGCGCCTTAAGCGCCGTCTGCTGTGCCGATCCAGCTTTCCGTGCTCGATCCTCATCGAGGACCCGAGCTATTAATATATCAGCTGTTGTCCCGGCTCCACTGGCGTTTACTGCCGTAATAAACGCCGACCAAGAATCTGGTAATGACATCAGCAACGTGTTCGAGAACTCGGTGTCACTGATGTAATGCCCCCGCGCATTCAGTTCCTGTTGAATGCCGCGGAGCTTGCGTACGTGCTCCTCCATGTTCGCGCCGTCCTCGGCAAGCGTCCGGAAGAAATCTCTTCGGAGATTTACAATTCCCACTGCTCCCTTAGATTCGAATATAGCTTGTAGACTAGTCCATACAGCAAATGCAGACATCGTCTGATTGATGTAAACTAGTTGTTCATCGGCAACTCTGAGGCAAATTTCTTTTCTGGCCTTCTTGTCCTTCCTTCTCCAATCGTCGATCTCCTGCTGCTCGCTCGCAGTGACGTTGTCGGCATCTGCCGGTCTCGGTTCCGTCTCCCTGCCGATAGCCACGTCCCACAGATCTAAGTCATCGAGTATCCACTCGAGCCGCCGGCGCCACGCCACGTAATTATCCCCGTTCAAGGGGTCGATCTTGTACGTGTTATTGCTACTCGACATCGTCGATCGGTATTGAGTCGTTGGAGTATAGAGCGTAGTTGGAGTAAGCTAGGTCTGTAGTATTTTTAGTTATGGCCGGGGCCCATAACCTGTGGGACGAAGGAGATATAATGATCTGATATTCTATGATCTCAAGTAGATCGTTCTTCCTTATATACAAAATATGATGTCCGTTTGTATTACCAATCTCTTCGAGCTGCTGTGCCGATGCGATGCCGGTGCACCAGCAACCCGGGGTCGAGAGCGATCTCGAACCTCCGGCTAAGTGCGTGCCGGCTCTGCCTCGGCGGTGTCATCGTCCCGATTACTAACATGATGTACTGTCGTACTGTCGATGTCCTGCCTGCCCGTATGGTGCGTGTCTGTCAACGTCTCTGCCATGGAAGGTCAGCACCATGAATGTTCTTCGTATACCATCATTACAACCTCGCACGGATCAAGGCACAGGGTCACTTCAGGATACCGACCCTTACATAATGCACCGGTGCGTACCTAACTGTTATACCGCCACGTGTGATGAGTTGCAACCGAATTGAAGGTAAGTGCGGCACCGTGCGCTGCCGGGTGCCGAGAATAGAAACAAGGGATTCGAAGATCGGAGCAGGCGCGCGCTTCTCACGATGAGTGCTTCTGCTTCCCAAATTGACGGCCTGCGCGCTTGAGGCGAATCGACCCTAAATGGGTACATCATCAATACATCTGATCCACGGTACGGTGCACGAGCGTCCTCAGGTCTATATTTCCGGAACTGAGATTGCGATAATGTAATACTCACATAAGTAATACTGAATGGTGTACCTTAGTTACTCGTGACGGCAGGCCCGTGGCACAAGCGCTCGCAACTGACACGTCATCCAACTGCCCTACTTCGTCCCTTTGTCGCTGTCTGAGGCTTTCAATGCCTGATTCTGATGCTGAGCCTACAGATAACCCTTATAACCGCAATCCTGAGGGGAGAAACCAGCATAAGGATTGTTGTGAGTCTTATGTTACTGTCAATTATAGAGATCGCCTTAAGACTGTGGTTTAGCGGCACCTGATGATGAGCGAATCAACGCGCTCCTGGTTGAATATCATCAAAGGGGGCATGTAAGTGGCAAGCAGATCAGCAAACTGCTCTGGGCTGAGCATGGTATAAAGATGAGGTATGCTGTTATCTGTCTAATATACTAGCTTGATTTATCATTGCATGCCGATCTAGCAGAGCGACAGTAGACCGTCGACGGTCTGCCTTAGAACTGAAAAGTAGTGGTATAACTACTAGTAGTCTGCCTGTCATGGTGAAACGGCAGCTTGTCTTGGACCAAATGGCACAAGACCCAACCTGCCGGCGAGGCCCAAAGCTGTTAGTCGAAGCAATTGCACGGGAGCATGGTATCCATTTGACTCGGTATGTAGTTTTCTAATCTAGATTTGACTGGGATCACTTACCGTTGGTATCAGGGACTATGTGACATCGGAGATGCGTTTGCATGACCCAGTTGGATTTGAGCTTCGTGAGCCAACAGCGAAAAAGGTCTTCCGACAGGCATTAGTAGTTTTAGGCCCGCATCATGAGTGGAGTGGAGATGGTCACGATAAACTGACAAAGATTGGATTTCCTGTCTGGGCTTTGCACGATGTATGGTCAGGTAAATGGCTGGGAATTTGGGTTGTCCCAAACATCCGTTTGAAACTTGCAATTGCGTACTTGTACTTATCTTTGGTTGAGACGTTGGGAGGTAAGTGAGCCTTTAAACTCATAGCTCACTCTCATCTATGGCAGGGTTGCCAATCCAAACTACGACAGACTGCGGTACGGAAACTATTACTGTCTTCGGCATGGCAAATGCTCTTCGGTATTGGATTAAACATGTTACCTCTCTACTGACATAAGATAGGGAATACTTCTCGCCAGAGCTCTCTACTAATGAAGTACCTGCACACAAGTTTCTTAAGTCTGTTCATAACACAACGATAGAGCGAGGCTGGCTACAACTTCGTCTTCAATGGGGTGACGATGTTAAAGTTTTTTGGGAAGCCGGCAATGGTATATATAATTCTTCAATCCCAGAGCAATAGTAAGTGCAGGATGGCGCATTCTAATCTAACGCTACTCAATGTTAAAGTCAGTGAACTAGTACAATGGCTGTGGCCAAAATTTATCCAGCAAGAATTAGATGAGCTTCGGGATCGCTTCAATAACCACCGTGTGCGAAAGGATCGGAACAAGGTCCTACCCTCTGGTGTATCACCGAACGAAGCCTTCGCATTGCACGAAGAATATAGCGCTGAAAATCTCCTCCAGCCTGTTAACAAGGGTGTTGTCCGGGAGTTAATGGTGTCAATTGGTGGTGATGACCTTATTCGGTTTGTGAGCGTTGAGTATGCCGTACATGCTCAGGAAGTATATGATTCATTGGGTATTCAAAAGCTGACAATGTTCAATGTGTGGACCGTTTTTTAAGCCATGTTACCGCTGATGTAGGCACCAATCAAGCTACACAATTAAAGGGTGTTGTTATAAAAGAGACAAAAAAGCTGATTAGAATCAGAATCGTTAGAATAGTCCCAAATATCTACGAAGCTACCAAGAAAACTACTTGGGTTAATGAAGTAGTATTAGTCCACCAACTCCTTTAATGTCAAATACTTTCCACTGCGCACAGTGGCAGGTTTTGATAAAGGATCTAGTTCGGAATTGTTGCCTTTTTTTTCATGCATTGCATCGGCTGAAGTAGTTGAGCCATCTACCTGTTTCCGAGGCACAATCTCCCTATGAAGCCCTAGTTGCCGGCAGACCTTGTTACACTTGTGTTCTTTAAGAAAGGCCGCAATTGCGGGAGGTCCTTTGTCCCAGAAACCGGAAGAATAATCATAGCTAATGCATGTTAGCATTATGAATTCCACCGAGTTCAATGAGGTTGGACATACGTATGGGCCTGTGGGTCAAACAGTACGAGGCACTTGTCCGAATACTTGAACCCTTCTCGTCATAGCATCAATTGATGCTAAAATATCATGGTAATTTACCATACCTTGAATGTCCACAAACAGATATCCCCCTTCACTATCAACAAGGGTATGGTGCGTGTACGCATCCACCCAGATCCCAACGTGGTCAGTGTTTTCACCGACCTCACCATTGCCCGAAATCTTTTGTTCCATGCCTCCCGGTCCGACTGGAAATGGAAGGAGTGGGGTCGCTAGGAACGTGCTATAGAGTAAACTCTGTTTAGACCGCTCATGAGCTGGAACTTCAGCCAACGGCTCAACCAAGCACCCGAGGAATGCATCATCTGCATTCCATTTAATATCTGACCGTAGTCATGAACATGACCTTGCACTGAAGAATTACTTAACAAACCTGGAATGTTTTTAGCACTATACTTTCTCACTCGCTCAAAAAAGGAATCAAGGAAATATTGCCCCCATGCAAGCAGATGAAGCTCATTATGAAGGTCACGTTGATTTGTGCTCTCCGTTATTCCACCAATGTTTTTATCTTGAAATATTGCATATTCTTTTCCGCCAATGCGGCCCTGAGTTTGGTAACTGTGAGTTAGAATGTAAAGATATGCCGCAGTTACTGACCGTAAATGCGAACTTGACAAAAACTGTATCCTAGATAACCCCCCTCCTTTTTCCCCGTATTAATATACTGTTGCCAATTCTGCGGAATTAAGATAGTTTCCACCTCACTATCCTCAACTCCGATGTGAATGGTCTTGCATTCAGCGGTGACTACAAATGATTCCTTCTTGAAAGCATAACTGTCATACACGAGCTTTGGGGTTGATGAATTAGCGTTATGACATCGGGATCGGTAGGCACTAATGTATCGCTTTGCGGGTGGGGAGTCTTGTAATAAATAAGTAAAAAAAATTGTGCTCGGTTTACAATTGATAAGGACAACTTACCATTTGTGGTTTCAGAAACTTTACGTTTACGCAGATCCTTTGAGCGTATATTACAATGGCTAGATGTGCTCGGTGAGCGGATGATTTCCATATCTTCGTCTGTCTAATGGTAACAGTTGCAATTGCTGAACCGAGTAAAAAAGACCGAAGACTTACTGATTGTGACGCCTCTTGATATAAGTGCAGCTGCATCGTTATTGTCCTTTCTTTCAAATCCCTACTAGAAAGCAACCCATTGGTGGCTAGATGCGTATAAAGGGCCTCCGTAGATTCAAGCATTTCGGCCGTGTCAAGATCCAGATAGGAGGTATCAGACACCGTTCTTGCTACTGCGAACACAACATTCTCTCTAAAGACATGTCCATAAGCAGAGAGTACAAATGATCAGGTTTCAGGTGTATACGTACCTAAGAAAAGATGGCTTCGGCTTCGGCTTATCAACACCACCTGACTTGTCATAAATGCTTTCTGCATAGACGAGCAACTCGTTAATCATAGTGTGCGCAAGCTTCGTCGCCTCAAATTTCTGAACAACCGTTGGAATTTGGATCTATTGGTGGGTTAGAAGATGCTTCTCGTAGGAAGACAACATGCACTTACTTGGCGTGGTTTCCCATTTCCTTGTTTTCTTCCCAGCGAATAACACCAAAAGGTGAGGCGAATACTGACTGAATCTGTCTTATTATACCTCTTCAAAGCTTCATTCTTCTTCAAAATCTTGCCAGCCTTCTTGAGATTGACGTTAAGGGGCCGCTTCACCTTGTTGAGACGATGTTCCGAGGCGGAAGCCTCATGTATTGAGGATTTATATGCGAGATACTCACTGACCGTCGTAGAGTCTAAACAATCATTAAAACTAAATAGACTTGAAATAACGGCAATACAAACCATCGAAAACTTGCGGCTCTTAGAAATGGTGAGTTATCAGGTATATAGCCTGTTTAAAGAGTGTGGCACTTACTGGTTTTGGCATCATCACAGCATGCACCACAGAGCCTCTCCTTGAGGAATGGATATACGACACCGCATCCTAGACATTGAGCAAACGCCTGTGGTATAGCATCGTTCAGCACATATGTAAGACGATTAAAATCCATACCTCGATAGCTTTTCTTTCGGTGTCTGACCCAGCAGCTGTCAGCTTATTGCACTTTGCGCACTGGGATTGTGTGGACTCAAGGCCAGGGAAGTTTTGCGAACAGCCCAGGCAGCGAGTCATAGCAGATGGCAGGGCTGTAGATACCATGAGATGAGCCAGACAGTTTTTATATCAAAATGACACCTGCGTTCTCGGGTGATTAGAGAAAACGGAAACGGCCCAAGAGAAAAAAAGCTTACTACCGATCTCAACAGACTATAACCCTCACATTTGGAATACAGTAGTAGATATTTCCTACTGAAAAATGGAGTCAATGTAGTTCCTGGTAAGTATGCGCACCAGGATCGCCGATGCCACTAAAGCCGCACTCTTTGTCCGAAACTAACGGATATCAGCCGATGACTTCGGGATTAACATCCAGCCTTACTTACCGAGAATATTTTTGTAGCTAGATCTTGTACAGGAATCGCGGAAAAGGCCTTCCAAGCATGGCCAGGCCGAACGAACGATGGTGGGCTAAATCCGAGCTCATCCTAGACGCCGGTGCTAATCAAGCTACTGCAGATTTATTACTTAACCCTGATGCCCTGCAGAAGCTTGAGAGGCCTCGTCCTGAAGCAGATGTCTCAGTAACCGTGTGGGAGCTGTAGGACTTTGCGCGGTCGCGGTGGTCGATGAAAGGAGTTCAAAATGCCACGTGACTAGTCGAAGGGATACATGTCATCAACTATAAATAAATACGGGCCTGCCGTCGCGAGTAACTAAGGTACACAATTCAGTATTACTTATGTGAGTATTACATTATCGCAATCTCAGTTCCGGAAATGTAGACCTGAGGACGCTCGTGCACCGTACACCACGTCATCGAGCGTAAATGGCAATTTTCAATAGCCGCCCCTCCGACCATAGATTGAATCTGTCCTGAGACTCTCCGTCCACCTTCCACCGTTGTTCCCTCTTCCCATTTTCGGGCCCCTGGTAGTGTGCATGTGCGATTGTTCTGCCTGAGCTGGTACCGTCTGCCTCTTGGCACTCCACCTTTCCTGTTGTTCCCTCGTTCTCGTTTCCTTCCTGTCTCTCTCCATGCCGCTTCCCGCTCTGCCACACGTTCCATCACGCAAGTCCTCTCCATATACGCACTACTTTCGCTTTCACCCACTCCTCCACCATACGACTACTGGTAGAACGCAAGGCCATCAGACCCCCTGACTCAGACGCTATGCGTCGGGTGTGTCGTGGTGTGGCTTGGGTCCCGCGTCGCATCAGGCGGGGCGCCCTCCCTTTGCATATTCGCGTCCCAAGGCCGTCTCGCGTTCTCGCCTAACAGCCTTGTCAGGTCGGGCATGGAGTAGTACGGCATTCTGGAGTGAGTCCTTTCCTGGCAACCTCGCACGCGTAGACGGCCAGTGGCGCAGTAGCAGCTCTCACCCACACTCTCCAAACCTTGCGTCCCTTCCTGGTATCCACCTCGATGGCGTCAACGTCCGCCTGTCTTTGTGTCACCATGTTTGTGTAGGCCCTTGGAGTTGAGGGGAGTTAAATGGTGCTGGTGAGTGTCTCCGGAGCAGAGGATGTGTATGTTGAAGACGGTGGGAGAATGGAACGACACGGTGAGAGGACAACACGAGCCAATGAGGAGTGGGACGAGTCTGATGGACGAGTGCCCACGCTCGCACCCGCATGGACTCTGAGACAAGGGAGAATGGCGGGTGGGGACGATCAGATGAGAGGAAGACAGGATGGGGATGAGATGGAAGGATGTGAGAGTCACCTGGGACGATGAAACGGTAAGACAATGCCACGCACGAACGATGAAGGACCGACGAAACCTCTTGAGTTAATGGGTACGATGGATGACACATCGACATTGCAGTGCGTCAAGGAGCCAACGAGTCGATCCTGAATCACTTCAGCCTACACTCATCCTAATCCACCCAGTGCGAATCTGAGGTATGCGGTCATAGCTCTGTTAGTGTTGAGCGTAAACAACTTGCGTTCGACACATACCTGGAGGGAAGCCCTCGGTGAGGCGATACCTGATATTTGAAATGTTCCACCCTCTTCCATACTCTTGAGTGGACGTTCTGATCAAGGTAAGGATAACATTGACCCAAGGAAAGATGGGGAAAACCCATAAAGTCCCTCGACGCCTACGTCCAAGACAGATTCATTCTTGACAAGCGGGACAACGCGATATACCGTGGAGTTACGGAAGCCGACGAACCAGGCCGCTCTCCGTGGGCTGGTCTCGTCGCTCCCGACCCTCTAACACGCATTCCCACCAGTCCCACCTTTTCCACCGCGCCTCATTCTCTCCTCTATCACGCGTCGAGCCCATCCCTCCGCCACCGACGCCCATGCACCTAATGCCTCTCCCGTATTCCCCGTCACCCGCCAGTCTAGCCGAGCAGATTGCCTTTATCAACCTCCACACCTCCTCGCGCGCTGTCCCCGCACCCCAACCTGCATACCCGCCAAGCCATCCTTTTTCCGCTCGAGCGAGGCTATCGGTGGTGTCCTTCAAGTTCCCACCTCGAGCCGTCGCAGTAAATCGTCGTTAACCGTCAATACCGGGGATTCGGTTGCGAGTGAGACGTCCTGCGTCTCCCACGTGACGACGGTTTCTCCCACGTGACCCATCCGGCGCTTGAGAGATGAATTGGCCGCACGGCGCCACGTGGCCCTAGCGTTGCTCCTTCGGCTTCGGTCGGCTATGTACTCTTCCTGCGCGCTTCTTCCTCGTGATCGACAACTTGCCGCCGTCCCTGTGATGCTTCTGTACTCGGCGTTTGGCGCTGGATGGTTCCATTGACTGCCTTTGCTGCTGCTTCCGTCATTCCGTGCGCCCACTTGCTGTATGGCGCAACCCTTTTCGTGTGCGCATTCCATGGAGGATGAGTGTGGAGACGTTTATATTCTATTATTTTCGCCAGCTTCCATTATTTTCGATTTTTAGTTTTAATTCTTGCTCCTCTCCACGCACACCAGATAGTCGCTGACACTTACTCACAGGGATGACGAGGCCTTCCAAGCCGCGCCGCTCCGCGTACGGGTGGAGCTTGGCCAAGAGCACGGCCGTGTCGCAACATGTGCTGCCTCGGGAGATAGTACGAGTAGCAGAGGGACGGGTGCCATCGCTGCATCAGCCATATATGAGATAAGGGAGAGCCCTGCGCTGCCGTACCTTAAGCCGCAGCGCAGATAGAGGAGAACGCGTATGAAGACCTTGTGGGTGGAGGGGGTGGGAGTGGGGCTGCCCCCGCCTCAAGCGTGGTGACCACCTTGCTCACAGACAATAGGTGGATCTCCTGTTTACTCTCGACTGCCCAATAAGGCAACCCGTCCTGGTGCCGAGGCCGGGTTTGCATGTTTGCATGGCCGCCGACCGGTCTTCAGCTCATCAGTCGCATGCTGATGGTGATTCGGAAGTGGGACTCAGGTGATATTGCAATTTAGTACTTTGGGTTCATTATGAAACTGCTCAAGCACAAGACAGGCTTCGTTTTTCTGTGTATTTACACTCTATCTTACCGACATGCCCGCGCCAACACAACGCTTACTGAGGGACTGTACCTGGAAGGAATAAATGGGCAAGGAGAAGCGAGCGCGAAGGAAGCGACGAGGAGATGATGCGAGATGAAAAGATGGATGAGTGACTCAGCACAGGCTGTAATGTAGTGTATAAATAATCGCTACAGCCGTCGTAATTGGTAAACCAAGTGTTAGTATGTTCTGAATGCTGAAAAGATTCTATGCGAAGGGGAACATCTGTGCACCAACCGTGCGGGCCGTCTCGTGCGGCCTGTACTCAGACTACGTACCACGGACGAGAACCGCCGCCATGCGCAGCTCGTTCCGCACAAGTTCAATCACCGGCTCGCCTTCGCCCATCCTACAGCGCGCCGCCACCACGCAAACGGGGAAGCGCAGGAGCGGGGGGACGCACGCGTGCGTGTACAGCGCGTTTGAGAGCGTCATGAGGGCGAGGAAGGGGTCCCCCTCATGTGGCGTCGTGGGCGTGGGGTTTGCCAGCGTGGGCGATGGTTCCTGGGGGCGCGCTTTGGCCTGCTCCAAGACGGTATCAGCAAGGGCGAGGAGAAGAGTCTCGCAGCGCCTTCCAGCCAATCTGCCGTACATGCGCCTCATCCTCCACGATCTGCCGCGTCTGCTCCTCGCTCAGCCTGGTAGGGTAAGTAATGTTTGGCACGAGGCCGCTCGTGTGCATATTTCTCGTGTCATCCGTATTCGATAGATCAAGCGCGGGTACTGTGGCAGAAACAGCGCGGTGATGATGAACGGCCATGCGACCATCTGCTGCGGGATCTGGTAACGAGACTCGGTCTATGGATGGCGCATAGACCGACGCCGTGTCAGAAGGCGCTACAGTGACGATTCGCATACTATTCTGCGATTTCTGCGTGGTAAGAGATCGCTGGGAATAGGCCATGCTTGTCCCACGATGACCAGATAACACTGGCACCGGCACCTGACCGGGTTGCTCATGTTTCTGATTCCACGCTTGTGAGAGTTTGGAAGGGGAGAGGTGTGCGTCAGATTCAGATGAAGAGGGCGAGGCTACGGACGGCGGCGAGCGAGACTCGTCCGACGTATCGGTGTCATAGCCGCTGACACTGCCTCTTCGTCACGTTCATCGGGAGAATATTCACGCGACGCAGGAACCTTCAACAAGAGACTGCGAGGCGGCGTTGGATCACAGGGTACTTTGGCTACGGCGGACGACGAGGCCTGCGGTCCTCCCTGTGAGCCTGCCATGTCGTGGGTGAGACTGGTCTGAGCGGTGCCGACGCCTCAGATCCACTGCTCGACTCTGAGTCGTCCAGAGCGCCTTCGCCAACAGGCCCGACGCATGGCGAGGCGGTGTGTAGGAGGAAGGACGGGAAGAGCGGTGGAGGCCCGGCGCGATACCGTGCCCAACTTGGTGGAGGATGACATCGATGGGTCGTGCGACGAATTCGGGGAGGAAGGCGGTGATAGACGGGAGGAAAGCGGACTTGGTTACGAGCGGGGGGATGGCGACGAGGAGGAGGGCGTGCTTTTTGTCGCATTATCAGCTCTCGTGCGGTACGATAACGGGCTTGTTTCAATGGGACGCGTGTCAATACGTGTGCTCCCGGATGTAACCGGAGCGGGGGCGGTATGGCCATTGAAAAGTCGAGGCCACGGAGGGAAGAAGCTGACACAGATGTGGGAGCTAGCTGGCTCGGCGCCTCGATATGCGACGACGGCTTCAAGGAGTATTCAGAAGTCAGTGACGTATCTTCCAAGTCCACAAGCTGGGACAGGAGCAGCAGCCACGTCTGAGCAGCATGGAACTGCCCAGCCTCCCTTGCACTCTGCAGACTCGTCAAACCGCGCTAAGAGTCTGAAATATAAGGACCTACCTCCGTGTTAATCTCGCATACTCTTAGTCTGTCTCTATCGAAGACATACGATTTTGCCAGGCGTTCGAAGGCCGAGTGGTCAAAAAGAGGAATGTCCTCCACGCGAAGGGTTTGTTGATAGGGGACATAAGGAGATCACTCGTTGCTTTGGGGCATAGCTCTTGCAGCGTGTCCACACAGTGTGGGTTGCTAATAAGAGAGACATAAACATAGCACAGTGTGCGTGGGTGATGTATATATGCTCACACATCATCATATGGCAGTTCGACGACTGGCTGGTTGTTCGCGAGAAACGCGAGACTGCCGTACGCAGTCCAGGACATGGCCACTCTTGGAATGGCGTCGAGTGGTCTGAAGCTTTCCCGGAGGTCGTGCTGTGCGAACGTGCCGCTGACGTGTTGCGCCCACAGTTTGTGCGAGCCGGCAAAGGCGATGTCTGCCTGGCAAGTCTGCACACGAACACAACTCAATATTTCACCGCGTACCGGTGATGCCGCCCTCCGCGTCATCCGGAGCCCACTTACCGATCCACGCGCGACGTATGTCCCATATTTCGACGGTCTCGCTCTCAGACCCGTTGTTAGACATGATCTGTACGCCATTGAATAACAACCGAAAACGACGGATGAGTAAGCTCAATCCACACGGCAACCTCGCAATCGTAGCCCGATCGCCAACACACATTCCGCACGGGAAGGGCGTGTGAAGCGTACGGAAGGAACTCGGGCCCTCTTCTTATTCAGTAGCATCGCGTCGCGATCGCTCATATGTGCGGGAATGGAAGCCCCTGGCGGCAAGCAAAGGTCCCAAACCTGGAACGACGCGTGAGACTCAGACTGCGCAGTGCTGATTAGTTACAGGAGTAAATAGCTTCACTTGGAGATCCATCTCACTCGTTACGAGCCACCCAAGCCTGTCTCTTTCATACTGGGTGACTGCCAGTCCATTGACAGTACGGACGATGAGTGCGCGAGCGTGATTCGTTCCAGGGGTAGTGCTCTATCGCGGAGGTCCCATCTACAGCTTCAATGATGAACACGACGTGGACTATGGTACGATTGAATCCACCCACCACAGAATATTACCGCTCTCCAGACCAGTACAGACAATCATGGGATTTGAGGGTACCGGAGATAGAGCTAGAGCGCGGATCCCGTGGGATGGTACACCTTTATAATGGAAGATGGCGGGCTCCGTAGGTCCTAGAGCGCGAAGCAGGTCACAATACTCAGAGTTTGGCAGAGGGTAAACGTTACCCATAAGCGTAGGCGCCCGTCCTGTGAGCCACTAGCAAAGAGGTAGGGCAGGAATGGAGAGATAGTTAGCTTATTGACGGCGCATCTGTGTTCATTTATCCTTGTCTCTGGTTGTGTTAATGTGAGTACTCCTCTGGGTTACGCAGGAACCCACGCCACGCACCATACTTGACCCCGACTTGTTAACATCCCAATAAATGATCTCTCCATTCCTGGCACTAGTAACGATCTTGTTGTCGAACGCTTCGTGCGTGTCACGCTGGGACGTGTCGCAAGCTGACGAAGAGCGAAACACCACTTCCGCGTGCTCAACACAACATCGCTCGGAGCACTGTCAATCTTCAGCCCGGAACCCGTCCACACGTTGGTCTCAATTTCTAAGCTCGCACTGCCTGAATTAGTGCATACTCTGGCATCCGTCGAGCTGCCGCTAGAAAGCGGCCTAATATGGGGTCGAGATGGCGACTTCCGCGCGCGAATGGGGTCATTTATGCGTAGAATTCGAAGTACTACATAGGGAGGTCATAGCATCAGGTATGTCAAACACCACATATACACGGAATCACGACGTCGGAAACGAACAAACCGTCCGTCCCAGCGAGAACACATCTCGAGCCATCTTCGGATGTAGCAAATGTTCCTCAACCGACAGTGCATGCCCAAGGATATCGTACTGTTCTCGAGGGGCCCTGATATTCGTGATGTCTTTGGTCGGTGTAGAACTGAGGTAGCATCGCACGGTCGAGTAATTGCAAGGATCGAGATACTTATGGGCCGCCCGCAGACTATCCCACGGTGAGGGCACGTGACCTCTCGCATTTTCTCACCGTGTAAATTCGGTGGAATAATTTGAGGTACGTTTCGGGGAGTCCAAACTAACACACAATGCCAGATCCACCTGTGCGTACATCGGATGCGCAAGGGTGAGAAGCGATGCCCCTTCCGTGCGAACGTTTCGACTGTTGTGAATCCGAATGACCAGTCGCCGAGTCGGCACCACCTTCTCTTTACAGACGATATTACTAAGCAACTAGTATAGTTACCCAACGCGTGTAAGACGGCGCTTCAGACATTCTTCTGACGCCGTCCAGGTTCTGATACTGCCTATAGAGGTTGCTCACAATAGGTTATGGGCCCCACTCCCTAAAATTTAACCTAACCTAATTGTCACACGCACAAAAACCATACCACTGTCTCACAGCAAGCCAGCCGCACCATGGCTGACACAACCACATCGAAGCTCCTATCGACAATCGAAAAGTTCGACGGGACAAACTGGGAAACGCGGGCCTTTTCACTAAAAGCCGCCCTTATGTTTATCGACGCCCTGCGCATCGCTGAGGGTCAGGAATCGACACCCTCCCTGAGCATGCCACCAACAGACGACGAGCGCAAGCGACTTGAGGACTGGGAGAAGCGATCTCGCCAGGACCTCTCCTTGCTGCTGGTATCCGTCAAGCCCTCCATCCATCAATCCCTTGACATGGCGAAAACTCTAGAACAGAACTGGAGCAATTTAAAAACGACCTATGGCACGAGGACCGGTCTCAATTTATGGGTCCACTACCGTAAATATACGACCATGACGTTCTCGCACGACACCCAACTCACGCAACAGATCGATGAAATGTCTGAGTTGAGAAATCGAATCGTTGCCGCGGGTCTAGCCATCAGCGACCCTCTTCACACCCTCAACGTGCTTCAAGCCTTACCCGCATCCTACGAGATTGCACAACAGACAATACTTGCCACCATTTCCGACTTCTCACAAATCGATTGGGCGAACACGTGGAGCCGAATCCTGTCTGAAGAACTTTGACAGGGAGCTCAGCCAAACATGAATGCCATCTGCGCGATGTCAAGTACAGGCAAAGATAAGTGTAATTATTGCGGAGGCACCGGACACTGGGAAAAGGACTGCTGGCGCAAGGCGCGCGGCTTGTCTCGAGAAGAGGCGCAGTCCAAGAGGAAAAAAGGAGCCGGCGACAAAAGGGCAAAAGAAAAGCAAAAGCAAAGGAGAAAGAGGAAACGGCGCCCTCTGTAAGCACTGCGATCGCAGGCAGCTCTCCAGGCTCGTCAGATACTACACCCGTTGTAACCTCCAACGCCGCAAATGATACCATTTGCTTCTATATCGCGAGCACGCACAAGTGGATGCTCGATTCGGGCTGCACTGACCATATAACACACGACATAGCCGACTACTCGACGTATTGAATGCTCCCGACACCGCGCACGGTATACCTAGCTGACAAAAAGAAAGGTGTACCCTACATTGGCATCGTCACAGTCGTAATGCGAACGAGAGTGAGTGGAATGGAGAGAAAAATCGAGCTCCAGAACGTACCTCACGCCCCAAACATCGGTGGTTGGTTCATCTCGATCCTCAAAATAGGAGAGAAAGGAATAACCGTCATTTTCGAGAGTCAAAAAGTAAACCTCAGTAAAAACGGGGTACAGTACGCAGAAGGCCAACTTACCGGGCAGCACTGTTAGCTCGCACTAAGCTGCGCAACGCCTTCCATCCACTCAGCGCAAACGAATGTCCCCCTAGACGTCCTTCACGCTCGCCTTGGTCATCTCTCTTGGTCATCCTTGAAACGGATTAACAACCAAATCGATCCAAATTCGCGATGCACACTATTGACGTGCGAAGGCTGCCTATTAGGGAAATCCACAAGGAGGAAATTCAAATCCTCGACTCACCGCCGCACTCAACCGTTCAAGCTAGTCCACATGGACTTCACAGGCCCCATGCGAACGCGCTCCATCCAGGGCCATAGCTACCACTACGTACTGGTGGATGACTACACGCGCTACAAATGGGTATTCTGACACCTTTGACTGCTTCAAGAAGTACCATGCGCTCATCTCCACGCACTACAAAGGTACGCTCCGAGCCATACACTCGGATCGCAGGGGGGAATTCCTATCAACGGAATTCATCCAGTACATTGCAGAGAACGGACTAAAGCATGAACTTACCACGCCATACACACCGCAACAGAACGGCGTCACTGAGAGAGCGAACCGAATGATCGCGGAAGCCGCGCGTGCCATGCTACAAAGTGCTGGCATGTCTCATGGATTCTGG
The DNA here is from genome assembly GCA_015179125.1 of Gautieria morchelliformis. Classification (NCBI taxonomy): domain Eukaryota; kingdom Fungi; phylum Basidiomycota; class Agaricomycetes; order Gomphales; family Gomphaceae; genus Gautieria; species Gautieria morchelliformis. Next base: position 56,118 of record WHVA01000324.1, read on the forward strand.
GAGAGCGCTGTTGCCACAGCTGTACATGTAAGAAATCGCGCTCCCTCACGTGCAAGCAATTACCTCTCTCCACATGAATGCCTTTTTGGACGTGCACCCGACCTCAGCTATCTCTGAACTTCCGGATGCCTCGCCTATGCGCACACCACAATGCAGCACACCAAATTCGACCCAACGTCAAAGAAACTGATTTTCATAGGATATGATGGATCCACCAAGGGGTACAAGCTGTGGGATCCATCTACACACAAAATCCTGGTATCCACCGACATTGCATTTGAGGAAAATGCATATCCTCTCCGCGCCCCAACCGTCCCGATCGCGCAGCCAAACCCTAACCCTTCGCAGCCCCCGCAACTGACACCTGAACTAGTCGAATTGGCGCTGCCAGAGCGCGACAACAAAGATCTCGAAGACCACGCACCAGCACATGGTCCACCGCCGCCTCCAGGACCACCAGTCCCAGGCCACGTCCCACAACAGGCTCCACCACGCGTACCAGTACCTCCGCGAAGATCTGCATGCATCGTCGGGAGGTCCCTGCGCCCCGACCCAATGAACACTAGCCCAGACAGGGCTCAGCACTGGGTACCCGCGGTATGGACGAACACGATTACAGCGTTCCTGTTAGGGATCGTCCACAAAGTAGCTACCTATTTATGAACATTTACTAGGTAGTTAATTAGTTTCAAACGTCCTCAAGGAATGTTGTATTAATATTTCTATGCTACACTCACATTGGGTCCACAAGATACAACAATCTCTTGATAGTTTAGCTAAGAATCCCCACGGTCACCTGACTATCACATGACCTCAAAAACAGCTCAAAGTCACCTGATCATCCACAGTCACCTGACAATCACCTTACCTCATAGTCACCTGATTATCTACAGTCACCTGACAATCACCTGACCTCAAAGTCACTTGATTATCTACGGTCACCTGACAATCACATGACACAGTCACATGACCTCAATCCAGCATGAAGTCACATGACTTTCCTTCGTCACATGATAATCACATGAGCGTGGGAGTTTCTTACATACTCTTAGCTTTACTGTCACAGAGCTGTGACTTTAACCCAATATAGCAATAGAACCTTCCACAGCCTTCCAATAGTTTCCAAACCTTTCCTGAAGCTTCTCTAAGCTTCCACAAGGTTCTTCACAGTAGTAGAAGCCTCTACAAGGTTCCTGGCAGTAGTTACATAAGCTAGATGGATGCAGTATAAATAGCCTGCAGTTTTAGCAGTGAAGCAAATCAATCATCTTTCACCCAAACCACTCATACCTTGAGTAACTGAAGTGTGACTTCAACACAGCCTTGTACCGAAGTACTGGCTCACTGACTTGGCTACAGTCTAAGATTGCAGCAACTCTGATTGGCTCTGAGAAGTACAAGAGTGCTCTATTTTAATTGCAGCAGGCTCTGACTAATCGCGCTGTGAACAGCAACATTACTAAGAGTAACTGATTAGTAATCCTGTACCATTAGACGCCACTCTGAGCAGTGATCTAATAGACTTGGTTATTAGTTATTCAATTCACCCAATAGATTATTAACTTAACTCTGAGTTAAGTGGGTTAATAGCCTTTTGAGTAATTGATCTTTCTTGATCAATCAACGCACTACAGATATTAACCTAACTCAGGGTAAGTGAGTTAATATCCTACGTTTGTTGAGTTGGAAAACCAGAAAAGCCACAAGAATAGTGACATACTTGAACTGAGGAAGAGTTCAAGCGCAGAACTATCTTTTCACGTCTTGGGGATTATTGTTGTCTTTAATTCACTCGACCCGCGGTCCTAAGACTCTAGGTAGCTTTCCCCCTTAAAGTATCTGGACCCTTGGACGCCTATAAACATTCTTTGACCTCACAAAGTATTGCACAATCTAAGAACTACACGTGTTCAGTTAAATCTCTATTGCTACACTTCCTGTACCAATACTGATTCTGATTGTTCACGGGAGTATAATTTCTTAATTGGGTTCTCCGTTAAAATAGTTTCGAAGCTTGCGTGTGCTTGTAAAGTCAAATCTCTGATTGAACTTTAGAATTGTGTTTAACACCACAGTTTTACGTTTAGTTCAACGGGTTCCAAAACAGTTCCTGGCTGCCACGGACACAAACCCACGGGAGACCCAACATCGTATCAGGCCGCGATGTCCTCCGCAGAAGCCGACTTCTGGCATCGGGCCATGACAGAAGAAATAAAATGCTTACTGGATAACGGGACTTGGGAGCTGACCGACCTACCGAAAGACAGAGGCACGGTGAAATGCAGATGGGTGTACCTAACGAAGTGCGACACTCAAGGAAAAATCACCAGATACCGGGCCCGACTTGCCGCCAAAGGTTTTCTGCAAACCTTGGGCATTGATTATGAAGAGACCTTTGCGCCCAGTCGCCAGGCTCGACTCCCTGAGGCTACTGCTAGCACTTGCAGCGAGGTTCGACCTAGAAGTACACCAAATCGACACAAAATCAGCCTACCTCAACGGCAACCTGGATGAAGAACTGTACATGGACCAACCGGAAGGTTTTGCAGTCCAGGGAAGGAAAACAAGGTGTGCAAACTGTCGAAGGCCATCTACGGGTTAAAACAAGCGGGACGGCAATGGCACGCGCACCTGCAAGAGACGCTCGACACCCTGGGATTCCAAAAAAACATTGCCAGCGACGTATCCATCTTAAACGTGATGACGGGGGAGACCACCCCACCATCGTGCTCGTATATGTGGATGACATAGCAATAATTGGAGTCCTTGCAGCCGTCAATGATCTTAAAGCGAAAATTGGGACACGCTACAAGATCACTGACCTAGAGGAGATAAATCATTTCTTGGGAATCCACATCACGCGCGATCGCCCAAAAAGAACGATAAGCATAGATCATTCCCATTATATCGAACGCATGCTGACCAGATACGATATGCTGGAGTGTAGACCGGTGTACACGCCATTCGCGCCGGGCACAAAGCTTGTACCCAACACCGAAAAGTTCTCCAACTCAACCGTCACCTCATGCTACCAACAAATAGTGGGATCACTCATGTACGCCATGCTTGGCTCGAGACCGGACATATGCTTCGCGGTCAACCGGCTCTCGCAATTTGGCGCAAATCCCATGGCAGACCACTTACTTGCTGCCCAACACGTCCTCCGTTACCTGTTCACACTGCAAACACACGCCCTGACGTATGGAAGGAATGACTCCACCGAACTCGTCAGCTACAGCGACTCAGATTGGGCCGCTGGCACCAACGGCCGACGATCGACAACCAGCTACATGTTCATACTATCAGGAAGCTCCATAGCATGGGCCGCACAAAAGCAGAGGACCGTTGCACTGTCATTGACGGAAGCAGGGTACATGGCGTTGACAGAGTGCACAAAGCACGCGCAGTGGACCATCTCCCTGCTCCAACAACTCGATTTCGAGGTAGAACTCCCACTCGACATATATTCAGACTCACTAGGGGCTCGCGCTATCGCCGCAAACGCCGTGTTTCACAAACGAACGAAACACATCGATGTCAAATACCACTATATTCGAGAATGTATCAACAAGGGAACTATTGAAGTCTCACCTGTATCCACGAAGGACAACGTCGCCGATCTCCTAACCAAATCGCTGCCCCGCGATCAGCACCAAAAGCTATGATTGAAACTAGGACTCGATGATGGTTCAATCGCGGGGGAGTGTTGTGAATCCAAATGACCAGTCGCCGAGTTGGCACCACTTTCTCTTTACAGACGATATTACTAAGCAACTAGTATAGTTACCCAACGCGTGTAAGACAGCGCTTCAGACATTCTTCTGACACCGTCCAGGTATTTGCAGTTAGACCTCTTAATATCAGACATTCTTCTGACGCCGTCCAGGTTCTGATACTGCCTATAGAGGTTGCTCACAATATCGACATGGTCTGCGGTAAATGTACAGGATGGTAAGTTGTCTTGCAGATGGTCGTCGCACTCTAATACGTCCATCCAGGCTCATAGCCCTCATGCACGTGCAAATTAGTGCGGGGTGCCATACGGTGGAGGTGCACCGTAGTGAGAGGCAAGATAGTGTGCACATGTAAGAAGTCGGATTGAGTGGACCTCGAAAGACTTGGAAGGATTCGCTGAGGACATGTAACTACCAAGTCGTAGTTCGGGGTCAAGAAGCTCTATGTACATGTCTTATATACTGTACTGTTCTACGAGAGCTGTTTCTTGGCAATAAATGGGTATCTGTTCGGGACCCAAGTTGAGTCTTGTACGGTACAACGTGCACATACAAAGAAGTGGGATACGGTCACTGTATGTAGAGGCGTAAGGATGGCCAGTCGCAGAATTTATGGCCCACACAAAGGATGTCCTTTTCGAGCGACACGCAAAAATATTAGCAATCAGCGCCAGCTTCGGGGCGCCTTAGACTTGGCCTCTACAGAATTAGACTCTTTACACTGTAGGAAACAAGTATACACTTGCTCTTATATATTATATACAAAATCTTTGGCAAAAGATAACCTGTTTCCGGGAGCACCCCGTCCTGTATCTCTAAATGTCGTTGTTTTCCCAATTACGTGTATCTGGGTCGCCGCTCAATGGTTTAAGCTATGGGTATTGTGTCAATGGTGGTTCGATTCTGGTGCTGCATTAATAAAATTTCTATTGATTATAACATGGAGCAGTTAAGCTCACGAGGCACTCATACTATTTGAAATGCACGAACGAGGCTGTAGTGACTGGTGTGGGGGCGAGGGAGGGTCGGGTCGGTGAATGGTCGGTCCTCTTCATGCGCCTGGCAGACGCGATACAAGTGAAAGTACCTTTTCCATTTTTGTCTCATTTTTTATGGTTTATGTTTTATGTTTATTATGTTAATTCCCACCCAATGCCATGCCCCGACCACCCCAGCTCCTATGAAAGAACTAAGAGACAATATCTCGAAGTCCCAAAGGTGCTCGGTGAGTGTCTATCCCCAAAGTATCCTGGCGCTAATTGCTATGCACACGCCTGTATGTTACAGCAGGTTGTACATGTATGTTTCCAGCAGCCGGCGTCTGCTGCCACTTCAACAGGACGCCGGGAACACGTGGCAGCTGTAAGCTTTGAAGTCCAGTATAATGCGGCGCCTTGTGTCTTTTTCCATCTACCACCCACCTTGAACACTGCTAACTATGAACAACGTTGAGGGCAACGCCGAGGACAACGTTCAAGGCAACGTGATGGCACCGTAAGTCCACGATCACTTCTCTAGTGAGCCAACTGTTCACTCTCCACCCGTTCACTCTCCACCCCGAAGTACTCCTGCAGCAATAAGGGCGATCAGTGTTACAGGAAAGACTCTTTCGTTTGCGCTGTCTATTGTATACTGACTCTACGCGATTGACAACAGACCTGAAATGCGATCACCTTCCCAATGTGGGACTGTTCTGCAAACGTCCTGGTAACTACTACGTAAAACTCTTTGTCAATAAGGATGTCAAGAAAACTGCGGTAGCTGCGAGAGGCAATACTGCCTCGTGGAATGAGACACTCTATTTGTGCGTTTAATTCCAGTGTTATTACCTTCCCGCGACTTAGATCCATGCCCAGCAAAGACTTGCATGGGTCCTCCGTATTACACATCAAAGTCTACGGGCGTCGTATCTTTACATGTGATGAATGCATCGGCTTTGCAAAGGAGAGGATTGAGATACTGGTTGCAGAGGGAGCAACAGGAGGTCAGTCCTCGTCGCTCGACGATTGAGTGCACACCTAATCATTGAACACAGCAGCCGTTCCTCGCACTCTGCACAAATCCGATAAGGCAGGGAACATGCACAAGGTTCAGACTGTCGTAGAGTTCACTCTCACCTCTTTCAAGGCGTCCGATGAGGCGCAGGAGCCCGAGTTGAGCAAAGCAGTCAACGAAGCGACAGCTGCGGTCGATAATATGAACCCCCTGCCGTCCCTGCCTATTGGTCCAGGGAATGTGGTCGACTGCGCCACTTCCATCACCAATACTGCCATCTCGATAACGTCGGCTTGGGGCTCCCTCTTGGACAATATCAGGCTGTGTACCGAGATCGTAGATAAGGCCTCAGAGGTATAGTTCAAACACCGGGGGTCTCCCAGGTCATCCGATTGACACGGTGTGCTTTGATTCTAGATCCATCCTTATGCGAAAGCGGCATGGTCTATCCTGTCTCTTGCACACAAGGTATGTCTGACATCCACCAGTCGGATAGATATCGCTGACATCTGGGGTTGACTCTATTTAGACAATCGTTGATCAGATGGACCGGGACGATAGCATCCATGGTCTTGCGAAGATTATTGGGGACACATATGCATTCGTCCAACTGGCGGAGCCGTTGAAGAAAACTGAATCGCAGAAGCCAATTATCTTAGCCTTGGCGCAACAGACGTTAGAGTGCAGCTACTTTGTCCGCACCTACGCAAAAACAGAGGGCTTTTGTATGTTGGACCCACTGCCAGGGGGCCATAGCTGATGACCATCATTCAGGGAAAAGAACTGCGAAAATCTAGTGTCGGATGTTGACAGCAAGATCAAACAATACCAGGACTCTTTCGACACACTCCAGTTGGAGTTGCAACGACTTGGCGTGATTCATACTGAAATCATGGTACAACGTGTTGAAAGCGCTGTACATTGTGTTGAAATCACTGTACTACGTGTTCTGAATGTTGTCGAGGAAATCGGCAAGTTTTCTGATTTTGCGGCCTTTGCCCAGGCTAATACACTTTTCAACCAGCCGGGGATGTTCAACTTAATGACATGCCCTACGCAAATGGAGCTGGTTTCGATCCTGAAAAAGGATGTCTTCGGGATACTCGGGAGACAGTTCTTGCGGAGATCTGGGAGTGGGCCAACCGGGAGAGCGAGGATGCCCCACGGATATTTTTCTTGAACGATGTCGCAGGTGCTGGCAAGTCTACCATCGCCCACGAGGTTGCTAAGTGATTTAGTAACATCAAACGACTCGGGTCGTCGTACTTTTTTGACCGGGCTCTTCAGATACAGCGATCCCCCAAGAATGTCTTTAGCACGATTGCTCGTGATCTGGCTGATCTGGATCCACAACGAAAAGCATCGTTGCTGAAAGTGGTCGGGGAGCAGAAATCACTTCGGACCACATGTGTACCTCGTGAGCAGTTCCAAAAGTTCATTCTGGACCCCTCCAAGGACCTAACGGCCGTTGGACCGAGCGTGATCGTTATTGATGCATTGGATGAGAGCGGAGATGAGAAATCTCGCCATGGTCTTTTGTCTGTTCTTAGCAACGAAGCTGCAAAACTGCTGTCCAATTTTCGTGTTCTAATCACTTCCTGTGCCGAAGAAGACATACAGGGCGCTCTTAGGAAGAAGCACATTCTTTCCAGGTCCATAAGGCAGAGTGACCCCAACCCCGATGAGGACATTTCCCTCTTTGTGCAAGCCCAACTGAGTAACATTCCGGCCCTCGACCAGAAATGGCCCAACCAAGCTTGGTGTACATTTTTAGTCGAGAAGTCGGAAGGCCTATTTCAATGGGCATCCACTGCTTGTCTATTTATAAAAGGAGATGGCTTGAAGGGTTCAGATCCTGTCGAGCAACTTGATATCCTTTTGGCATCGCAGAACACGCACCTTAGCCGGTTGGATGAGCTGTATCATACAATACTCACGCAGTTATTTGGGCAGGGGGATAACGATAGCGTTGTGCGTCAATTCCAATCGGTCATGGGCTGCTTACTCGTGGCCAAAGAGCCCCTGTCTATATCTGCCCTCCAGAAGTTGCACAACAACCGATCGGGAAATGCGGTGGATCTGATGGTTAGGCCAATGGGATCTCTGTTGAGCGATGTCACCCAAACATCTGACCCAATTCGTCTGCTACACACGTCTTTTCGTGACTTCTTGACAGATCGCGACCGGAGTGGACCATACTACATCGACACATCTTTACACCAAGACCGCTTTGCACGCTCATCCTTGCGCATGATGAAGGATGAACTTTGTTTCAATATTTGTCAGCTTGAAACTTCACATCTGTGCAACGACGATGTTGTCGACTTGGAGACATGGACCAAGAAGTATATATCCTCCCAGCTTTCCTACTCTTGCCGTTTTTGGGCGAACCATGTTCGCGCCACAGCCTTTACGCTGGAAATAGGTGCAAAGGTCATGGAGTTTTTCGAGACTAATCTACTGTACTGGCTAGAAGTTTCGAGTTTGATCAAGAGGTTATCCGATGCATCAGCAGCGCTCTCATCAATAATGGACTGGAGTCAGGTCAGTGCGCGTGTTGTTAGGAGCTCCGACGTGAGTCTAATGAGCTTTAGGATAATGACATTACAGCGTTCGTAACAGATACCAGCAATTTTCTACATGTGTTTGGGAATGTAATCTCTCAAAGTGCTCCCCATCTCTATCTGTCGGCACTCCCGTTTGCACCTGAGAGGTCGAAACTATGCGAGACGTACCTACCACATTTTCCACGACTACTCCACGTCGAGACTGGCAAAGCGACGACGTGGCTACCTATTCAAACCGTTCTGGTAGGCCACACCCACTGGGTTACGTCGGTGGCGTTCTCGCCGGACGGCAAGCGCATCGTCTCCGGATCTGTTGACAAGACGATCCGTGTGTGGAATGCAGACACCGGGGAGGTCATTTCAGCACCATTCGAAGACCACACCCACGCCGTCTTGTCAGTGGCGTTCTCGCTGGACGGCAAGTGCATCGTCTCCGGGTCTGAGGACAAGATGATCCGTGTGTGGAATGCAGACACCGGGGAGGTCATTTCAGCACAATTCAAAGGCCACACCCAGGGGGTCACGTCAGTGGCGTTCTCGCATGATGGCAAGCGCATCGTCTCCGGATCTAGTGACACGATCCATGTGTGGAATGCAGACACCGGTGTCATTTCAGCACCATTCAAAGGCCACACCCAGGGGTCCACGTCGGTGGCGTTCTCACATGACGGCAAGCACATCGTCTCCGGGTCTAGTGACAAGACGATCCGTGTGTGGAATGCAGACACCGGGGAGGTCATTTCAGCACCATTCGAAGGCCACACCAGCTATGTCAACTCAGTGGCATTCTCGCAGGACAGCAAGCGCATCGTCTCCGGGTCTAGTGACGAGACGATCCGTGTGTGGAATGCAGACACCGGGGAGGTAATTTCAGCACCATTTGAAGTCCACACCGAGCTGGTCACGTCGGTGGCATTCTCACATGACAGCAAGCGCATCGTCTCCGGGTCTTATGACAACACGATCCATGTGTGGAATGCAGATACCGGGGAGGTCATCTCAGCACCATTCGAAGACCACACCCATGGGGTCACGTCGGTGGCATTCTCGCAGGACGGCAAGCGCATCGTCTCCGGGTCTCAAGACCAGACGATCCGTGTGTGGAATGCAGACGCCGGGGAGGTCATTTCAGCACCATTCGAAGGCCACACCGACTGGGTCACGTCTGTGGTATTCTCACATGACAGCAAGCGCATCGTGTCCGGGTCTCGTGACAAGACTATCCGTGTGTGGAATGCAGACACAGGGGAGGTCATTTCAGCACCATTCAAAGGCCACACCCTGTTGGTCACGTCGGTGGCGTTCTCGCATGACGGCAAGCGCATCGTCTCCGGGTCTAGTGATGAGACGATCCGTGTGTGGAATGCAGACACCGGGAAGGTCATTTCAGCACCATTCGAAGGCCACACCCACGAGGTCACGTCGGTGGCGTTCTCGCATGACAGCAAGCGCATCGTCTCCGGGTCTGCAGACAAGACGATCCGTGTGTGGAATGCAGACACCGGGAAGGTCATTTCAGCACCATTTGAAGGCCACACCGAGTTGGTCACATCGGTGGCGTTCTCTCATGATGGCAAGCGCATCGTCTCCGGGTCTTATGACAGCATGATCCGTGTGTGGAATGCAGACACCAGGGAGGTCATTTCAGCACCATTCGAAGTCCACACCGCGATGGTCACGTCGGTGGCATTCTCGCATGACAGCAAGCACATCGTCTCCGGGTCTTATGACAGCACGATCCGTGTGTGGAATGCAGACACCGGGGAGGTCATTTCAGCACCATTCAAGGACCACACCTTCTGGTTCATGTCGGTGGCGTTCTCGCCGGATGGCAAGTGCATCATCTCCGGCTCTGGTGACAACACGATCCATGTATGGAATGCAGACACGGCGGAGGTCATTTCAGCATCATTCGAAGGCCACACCAGCGATGTCAAGTCGGTGGTGTTCTCGCAGGATGGCAAGCGTATCGTCTCAGGGTCTCAAGACCAGACGATCCGTGTGTGGAATGCGGAAGCCCCCACCATGGGTTCGGGACCACTTGCAGGTCAAGAAGATAGTCAGTATTTGTCACCTTGATTTGTCTGAACATGGTGGAATATGCTGATATTCTTTGAACAGCCAAGTGGACTGGCTTTCGAAATGACTCAGTGCTAGAAAATGGCTAGTATCAACTCGCCCTCAGAACCTTTGTTCTGGGATCCACCCTGGTCTCAGGGAGGTTTGTGGCGGCCGGCGAATACCGCTGTTATTGCAAAGAGGTCCACAAAACTTGATCTCAGCCAATTTGAGTATGGGACTTCATGGATGCAATGCAGAATGGCCGCATGAGTTTCCCAGGGCAGAGACTCATTGACACATGGATCTTGCATCTCTTGCTATCATATTGGTTTGACTTCCTATATTGTACCCTCCAATAGTCTGTCTTTGGCATAGTCTGTCCTGCCAGATCAGGAAAAGGATTAGGATGCTAAAATGGTAGATAGCTAGGTGTAAGTGTATGTGTGAACTATATTATTCTCTGTGGATAGATACTGCCTGCACTGTACATAACACCGATGACACAGTATATAGGGTATATACCACCTACGGGTGGCTTACCATGTCATCCATAATTCCAAAAACCAACTTTTGTTGCACAACTTCTATAAAAGCGATAGCTAGTCATCTACAGGCACACACTAGCTATAGCATCAGTGCTTCTACGGAAAAGAAGCGACAAAAAGGGCCATGCCACCCACCTCAGAACCACACCCGCATGCCACGTCACAAGGGCAGACTGGACGAGCCAGGGCCAGTACACAAAATGCAAGCATCAAAAGCAAGGCCGACCTGCTAGTGGACCTAATAAAAACACAAAATTTTATTATAGTTTTTTTACATAAAAAAAAACACTAAAAATATTTGGAAAATCTTTACAGTTTTTTCAACAGTTTTTCAGATAAGAAAACTGTTGTATCCCTGCAGTGAAACATATATTTTCTGTCTGTGTACGGCTGCTGATACATGTATACAGCCGATAACTAGTATCTGCATTCCACTGCTCTACACACCTCGGAACCGAATTCTTGTCCCCAGTTCTGTACCCCTTTCAACCGATCTCCACAGGTAACCCACTGCCCTGCGTGCCTCCTTGATCCACCCCAAACCCCAGGCCCAGGGCATTGGAAACTGGAAGATGGAGAAAGACAGGATCGAGTCTTGTGGTTGGGGCTGGATAGAGGAAAGCAGTTAGGACGTGAGTTTGAGCTCTGCGGTGGGGAGAGACGTTGACTGATGTCAGTATCAGTGAATAATCACAATGGGTGTCATACCTTGGCAACAGTGTTGACATATCAGCTTCAGTATAGTATACGGCAAACTTTCTCAAGCACATAGATTAGTCTCTAAGAGAGAGAGAGAGAGAATATCAATTATAGTGCTGGAAGCGCAAGGCGCTTATGGTGCACTGTATCTACAAGTGTACTAGCAATCCCTAATGATAGAGTGAACTAATGGGTCTAAGTGTGTGAGTCAGAGATGGGAGTGAAAATTGTGTATCCGCAGATGCACCTGGCCCTGGGCAGGGCTGGAGACTCGATTCTAAACCTGCCTTGCTCTTTCTTTATATATGGAGATGGTTGCATCTCTGGGACTATGCCTCTTGCCACGGAGGGAGCCCGTCACTGGTCCCCCAGTGACAGTCAAAACTCCTCGAATATCCAGTGCATCTGCGGGCGGGTATACATGATATGGTGCAGTACATCAGGGGGGTTAAGGCCAGGGTAGGAGACGGGGCAATAGCAGAGGGACTGGGGTGTATTGTCAAGATTGGTTTTCAAGCGTTAATATCGTGTATTAGTGAACACAGCGAATGCCTGAATAACTTGTGCGAATAAGTATGCCGTTCGGCGAATAAGTGAACCGATGAATGTTCACGAAACAAGAGGGCTTGCCCGAACGGGGCTCGCCCTATCTACAGTCGTAGCGAAATAGCTCGCGGCACTTGATGATGTAATGTGCAAGATATCGCAGGAGGGCTGTCTAAGTTTCGACGGTCCCTTCGCTGGCGAAGGTGCTCCTTCAGAGCCCTTCGCCAACAGCTTAGAGAGTAGTTCGAAGGCTAAGGTAACGAAGATGAAGTATGAGAACTCACCAGTGATGCCTAAGTCCTTGGCTGGTTGAATATAGGAATCTTCAAGGGGAGGCTCAAGAAGATGATCACAGCGAGGTCAAGTTTGCACAAGATGGACGACGTATGATAATTGAACTGGGGAATATACATGCGAATGTAAACTACTTATATCTAATGCTCATACGGTATCAGCGAATAGGAAAGAGGCCGTCACGAGTCAGGGTTGGATAGGGTGCGCAGTCGTGATACTAAGGAGATGGAATAAACATACAATAGAGTGAGGGAAGAATGCGAACGTGGAACGACGGAGAGTAAAAAGGGGCGAAGGCACTTATGGACAAAACCATGTTTTGGGACCCGCATACATGCTACCCTGCACGGACTCTTCGTTTACTGGGTTGATCCCGCATGACCTATGGAAGGAAAGCCCTGCGAACGCACTTTGGCCATACGAACACCCAATGGGGTTGGATTAAGAAGATGATGGGGCTAATGATGAACCGTCATGCCGGGTGAATGGTATCGATCATATTTGATGGCGTGCCTGCTGGTGAAATGCGCGAGCAGCGAATAGCGGTTCGGAGGATGGGGCGAACGACGAGTAGAGTGGATGTAGAGGAGGAGTGGTCGGTAGGTGCGGCGAACTCTGACGAAGATGCTAGGGAGTGACGAGGGGGAACATAGAGGCAACGCGGTAGGAGAAATAAACCAGTCATGACATGTATATGAATTGGCCGGGGAGGCATGGGAGGGCCAATCCCTCATGGAAGGTGTTCGGCAGTAAGCGAGAGCCGAGGTTTAAGTGGTAGGTTTCTGTGAGAGCTGGGTCAGCGTGAGCATTGTTCAGCAGAGTTACGGGGGGATGGCTTAGTCTGGGTTGTCCTCACGTTTCACTACATCAGTATACCTGTCGAATCTAGCTGTGTCCTGGATGTATTGAAGAGTGGCAGGGAGGATCTTTGGGTCTCCTAGTAGGCGTGATATAGAGTGGCTTGCCTCGCTGGCTTTGTTCCTGAGCCGTTTGCGCTGCTCCACAAACCTTTTGCAGTGTTTAAGGAAGTGCACAACTGTTTCGGGCTGGGGACATTGTTTGCACAGCGCTGAATCTGTCGCCTTTATCTTCTTAAGGAATAAGTTGAGGGATATGTGACCTGATCGTAGCTGGACTACGATACTCGAGGCACAGCGCGGCAGTGCGCTGAGCATCCTGCGGATCTTGCGGTTGGGCATTGTGGAGTCAATTTTGGACAGCCTTTGGAATCAAGGGGAGCAGGACCAGGCCTTTCGCCAATGCCGTAGGGTGGACTTCTTGCAATGTGCTTTCAGTGCCGTGACGCTCGCAGGCAGACGTTTCCTCAAGAGCTGTGGGAGGTCAGTAGTATTGGATGCGGAGGCCCTCTTCGCCTGCGTGTCGGTGAGCTCATTGCCTTCGATACCTTCATGACCAGGGACCCACTCTATGTGGATGCACAGCTGTCGGCGCCTGTGTACCAGTCTCCGGATGGCTGCGTGGACCTCATCCAAAATGTACTGGGCCGGTTGGGGATGGTTGTTCTGTAGCGCCTGGATGGCCGCCTGGTTGTCGAGAGTGACCAGCGCTGTTCTGGCCTTGGGATGCCTCTCCAGTAGTGCTAGCACCAGGAGAACGCCAACTAGTTCGCCCTCAAAAACCGTGTGCTTTGTTTCCTTTCCGAGCTTGAAGCGAAGTGCTTCGCCGGTCTGAGGGACGACTGCTGCTGCGCCGATGTTGCCTTTGAAGCCCGATCCATCTGAGTAGATGTGCACGTCATCTATCCTTGTCCTGACTTTGCTCACCGCCGCTGGTTTACTGCTAGCTATGTTAGCTGTGAACTGAGGACACCAATTGGGGTGGTATCTGGTAAGCCCAATCGTTTCGATTGTGTGTGGCCAGATCTTGTATCTCCATAGAAGGTTGTGGATTGGAGAGGGGTGCGCACGTGGCCGTCGCTTTGCACTGAGCCTGACTGCTTTGAACAGGGGGTGTGGTTCTGGCAGGGTCACCAGACGCAGGGCCTTGCGGTGGCAGGTGTTGTCTAGGCGTATTTGGACTGGAGGGATCATGGCATGAAGCTCAAGTACGTCAGTCGCTGTCGATCTGTATGCTCTGGTGATCAGTATACAGCCCAACCTTTGCACCTTCTCCAGCGCCTTAGCATGCCCTTCCGATCCCACCCGGCGGCCCGATCTGGGGTTGGTGTGGGGCTGCGTGTACCACACTGGGAGGCGTATTCCAGTTTGGGCAAAACCATGGAGGTGTAGAGCTGTCGGACATGCCACTCGGGTAGGCCAAAGGAGGGTCTGGTGAGTCTATTCACTGCAAGCAGGAGGTTTTCCGATTTTTCCACCGCTTGTTGCACGTGCTGGTGCCAGTGAAGTTCTTGATCGATCTGTACCCCCAACAGGCGTGCTTCCGACACACATTTGATAGTGTGTCTAGTCTGCCTGTGAACAAAGTCAGTCCGAATGATATTCCTTCTCCAGGTGAGCCTCAAGCATTGGAATTTGGACAACTCAGCGCATGAGTTGTGAGCCGCTGACCACGCAGTCTGCTTATCAAGCATGTCATTCAGGGCTTCGTCGCATTCTTCGAAGGTATTTTTGATGGCGACAAAGAAGTTGTCGTCGACGTAGGCGCCCCCATCTTCATTGTCGCCCTGGGGAATGGCAACCAGACCGTGGCTATAGATGAGATATAGTATCATAGAGGCTGTTTCTCCCTGGCCGATGCCATTGTCAATATCAATAAGCGATGAAGAGAAGTCATCAAAGCTCAGCGATGTCTTCCTGTCTCTGAGCATGGCTTCGAAGAATGATATGATCTCTAGCGGGTATCCCAGCTGCAACATGTTTTTGAGGAGGCGCCCTGTCACCGCGTTGGGGAACACATTCACTATGTCGAGGAAGATTATCGTGACGACTTTGTGATTACGCCAGGCGGCCTTGACTCGATGGGTGAGGTGGAGGAGCAAGTCAACGATGGTCCTGCCCGGGAGGCCCCCAAAGTGGTGTGGTGGGAGAAGGTTGTGGCGAATCGTGAGGTAGACTGTGATGTCAGTCATCACGCCGGAGAGGATCTTACCCATTGTATTGTAGAGTGCAATCGGCCTGTAGGCCTTGGGTATGGAGTAGTCGGGTCAGCCAGGTTTGCACAGCACTATCGTCTTCCAAGTGCGCGAGCACTTCGGGAAGTAGCTAAGCCTTATTATTGCCTGCAGACAGATATGCAGGTGTGGCGTCAGCAAGCGTTCACATTCATTCAGGACAATGTTAGGAATGCCATCTTCCCCCAGCCCTTTGTAGGGTGCAGACCTGCTTATTCGCCTTTGGATTTGGTGCAGCGCCGGCATGATGAACTTGAGTGGAGGCGGGTGTGGGGTCATATCATCTGAGAGGTCGGGGAGGCTTTGAGGGCGGGGGGAAAGAATAGTTCTGTGAACATTACAGCTTTTTCAGCATCTGCATGTGATTCCGACATGATTTCGCTGTCTGTCCCTCTCCTGACCAGAGTGGGGATACGGGATCGCGCTCCATCTGAAAGGGGGTTCTTCGCATATCTTCCGGCAATCCAGACGTCCTTCTCGTTGGCTTTTTCGATCCATCCCTTCCAGTGGTCCACCTTTGCCTTTCGCAGCGCGGCAATGTCCATGTTCCTTGCCCCGTTCGACGCTAGCTTCACAGGTCCCCAGCCTGCGGTAAACTGCAAGCGGTATTCTTCTCTACTTCTCTTGGCATATTCATGTCGCAGTCGGGCAAGGTCCCGGTTCCACCTGTTGGGTGCATTTATGCTCCTGCACCAAAATCAAGCATAATATATCCAATTTGTTGTGTGGTTTCTCAATTTCTTCTCATTTTGTTCTTGCATTATGCATCCATTTCTCTGGTTATTTTCGAATTTTTCCACTCACTCCCTGTCTCTCTATTTCATTTTGTTATTCCTACTTTCACAAGCGGCTGCACCCAGCGGAGTCTGAAATGACTTCGACGCGCGAGCTCTTGGGCGCTAAAGGGCCGGGTAGTAGTACATGCGCAGTGAAACAGTTTCCCCCTCTCTCAGTGACAACTAAATTCACTGAGAGAGGCAAGTAAATTAGTCTAGCATTCTTTCGATTTATTGACCTAGAAATCCTCTGTAGTGAATTAATTTCTAGGTAGTGTATAATATATTTATAGTGACAACTAAATTCACTGAGAGAGTGAATTAATTTCTAGTCTATTCTTTTGCGCAAGAAGTCCATTCCTACTGCCTATAATTCCTGTCCTCTACACCACCAATGTTTAGAGAACGGGGAGGGGTGTAGCCTCGGTATCAGCGTGTCGATGCATGATTGGATTGTGTGTGTGAGTTGTTCTACATACTCGTCGAGCTGGTCCGGTGTCGAGGGGGGTGTATCAGCATGGGGCCCTTGCTGCTTGATTTCTTCAGCTAGCTTCTCCCTGAAGGCCTTCCAGTCGGTCTGCCGGAAGTTGTGTCCCGGGGCGGTTTGTTCTGTCAACGGTTAGGTCTAGCGTGGTGTGGATGGGGAGATGGTCGGCGGACGGGATGCGGTCTTTGTGAGAGATGTCGCAGGAGAGGAGCCTGTGGGTGAGGTCGGAGCTGCAGAAAACAAGGTTGATGGTGGTCCAAGTGTGGTGGCTATCAGACTGAAAGGTGGGGGTGCCTGATGGTAGCTGTAATTCCATGTGGTGTTCGGCAAGGAGCTGCATGAGAAGGTCCGAGTTGCTGAGACGGCATCGTCGCGACTAGTTGGGACCTGCCCAGAGGGGATTGTGTTTGTTGAAGTCGCCTGCCCAAATGGTGGAGGAGATGGCTGGTGTAGGATGTGTGGCAAACCGTTGTTGTAGGTGCGTAAGGGCCGTATCAGAGTCCAGGGGGTTGTAGATGTTGTATATATCGATGTCAGCACCATTGTGGGCGACGGTGAGCGCTGTTATGGTATGTGATTTGATTTGGATCTGCCTGAATGAGTTCGACGTCAGTTGAGTGGAGACAAGGAGAGTAGAGCGAGGTAGAGCATTATCATCGTTGTCTTGCACGGGGTACAGTATGTACCAGTGTGGTGTGGCTGGGGAGAGTCGTGACCTTGGGTAGATATATGGTTCTTGAATCAACAGGAGATCCCAGTCCTCTGGGTTTGTCATGTTGATGAGGGATAGGGTGATGTCCTTCGAGTGTTTGCAATTCTGCTGTTTTATGCGAAGGCTCTTGCGTGGCGGGTGTTCAGGCATCAGGACCGGTGGGAGAGGTGGCTGGTATGTAGTTGAATTGTGGTTGTGAGAGGTCGAGGGGCAGGGAAGGGGAGTGGGGTTGGGCAGCAGAGTGGCGTCCAGGCGTGTAGTCAATATCTGCGAAAGCAAAAGGGGTGTAAGCCTCGTATTTTCCAGTAGCGTACTCATCCTTCATCGTTTGTGCTTCAATGGTGGCTTTTGCGGCCGGGCAGGTGCAAGTCCAGCTAGGGCGGTCGCCTTGGCAATTGGCGCATTTGGGTTTGTCAGTGCTATATTTCTGTCCTGAGGGGCAAGGGTGCTCGTGCGTGCATGAGTGGTCATTGGTGGAGTGGGCCCGGCACATCCGCCGCAGTGTGCCTCCCCGGTACACCCTGTCACCCGGTGGCCCCAGTCCTGGCACCGGAAACACTGTGGGGTTCGTGGGACGTAGATGCTGACACTGCAGAGAACACCTTCAAAAATCAGTCCGTTTTCTATGGCTGCATTGGCGGCTGTTTTAGTTCTGTAGCTGACCAAAAGAGGGCCACGATTGGTTCTGTTGCGGGATTCAGTGCTGCTAAGCCACGCCAGGTTGGCAATTTGACGTCCGTCAGACGTGTTGTCCAGGTTGCCGCTCTCGAGGTCTTCAATGGCGCTTTTCAGATGCTCTGTTTCGGACCAGAAGCTGGTGGGGACGTTGTGCGCCACCACCGCGTATGAGCATTGAGGTGAGGTGGCCGCAGGGTCGATCTCCTTGACCCATTTGTCCGTATGCGCACGGGCCTTATTTGCATCTTCGACCGTTTTGAAGGTCAGCGTGATGTTGCCAGCCGTAGAGTTGGTGATGCTGCGCAGTGAGAGTGGCATCGGTGGCGAAGCCTCCAGGTGTCTCTTGAAATAGTTAGCTATAATTCCACTACAATACCTTGTGGTGACAGCTGGCTCCCACTTGAGGATGTGCGCATCCTTCGCGACATTTTTCATGGAGAGGAAAATCTGTTTTTGTTGAAGCTCAGCAGTCATTTTCTGCTTTTGCAGTGCTGCTTGATTCGATGTTCCCCCCAGACCGTGTTTTGCAGCAGCGGCGTAGGAGGTCCCGTTCGAGGCTGGGGAGGATTGCCCATGGCCGGCGGTTACAGCTTCTTTGATGTCGGAGACCACCTTCTGTAAGTCATTGTTTGTTGCGAGTCTGTTGTCGCCGTATATAAGCGGGAGGCCTCCCGTAGCAGTTTGGTGATAGCAATCAGCTGAGTGGCGCCTTCTTTGCCCAGGTTCCACGTGGTTCCGCATTTGAAGTCTCCGAAGGATTCAAGGGTGGTGGCAAGGGCTGAGATGTCAGCTTTATTACCTTCATTTATCCCCTTGGTACTCAATACGGCGACGGGGTCACCGGGATCAGGAATCGGCATGGGTGAGCGAGCGGTTCTGCTTGGGGGGATGACCTGGTTGGGCGCTAGGGTTCCCATCCCCTGTGATTGCAGGATGCCAGGAGGGTTGAGACTGGCTGGCATGCATGAGAGTGTGGATGGAGGTATCAGCGAGTGTACGAGAGGAAAAGGGATTAGCTGTCTTGGGCCTACACACGAGTCTGAAGGATTGAGTTGTGCCTTCGGACCGGGGGAAATTAGGTTGAGGTGGTGGTGTGTGTCCCAGAGAGCTCTGATTAGTCTCTAAAGCAACCATTGTGGTGATATTGTTACTACACCTCAGGCCTCATTAAGCATTAATTGTTCTCTGAGTGCTGCTGGACAACCTGGAGCGAAGAACTGACTGGTTGAGATGGAGGTCAGGATCAAGAAGCATTTGATTATACAAGCACCTTCAAGTCCAGCTTGCCAAATATGAACTGGGTGCATGCGCAGATTCGGGAAATATGAGTGTGTGTGCAGGTGTAGAAAATTGAGTGGCAGAGCATGAGTATAAATTGAACTGCACGTACAAAAATGAGCGCGGGGAAACCTACTGTCTGCACTGTGTGGTCTAGGAACACTGTGCCTGCAATTGCGCACGCATATTCAGAAAGAGAAAATTGAGTGCTTGTGCATGGCAAAGCGGTGTCGAGTGCAGAAACACACAGGAATGGAAAAGGGAGTGATGAGTAGTGCAGAATCAGTGCACGCGCAGATGCCCAGAAACGAGAAATCGGGTGGCACTAGTGGCGGCAGATGCGAGTGTGTGTACAGACACGGAAAATCGAGTGCGATTCCAGATGCGAGTGACAGAAATGAGAGAAGTGTTGGGTGCATTTATGCTCCTGCACCAAAATCAAGCATAATATATTCAATTTATTGTGTGGTGTTTCAATATTTTCTCATACTGTTCTTGTACCATGCATCCATTTCTCTGCTTATTTTCGAAATTTTCTAGTCACTCTCTATCTCTCCATTTCATTCTGTTATTTCTACTTTCACAGGCGGCTGCACCCAGCGGAGTTTGAAACGACTTCGACGCGCGAGCCCTTGGGCGCTAAAGGGCCGGGTGCAAGTATATGCCTTCTGAGACAGGATTACACTCCTCTCTCAGTGACAATAAATTCACTGAGAGAGGCGAGTAGTATTCTTCATA
Source organism: Gautieria morchelliformis (assembly GCA_015179125.1). Taxonomy (NCBI): domain Eukaryota; kingdom Fungi; phylum Basidiomycota; class Agaricomycetes; order Gomphales; family Gomphaceae; genus Gautieria; species Gautieria morchelliformis. The sequence goes on from WHVA01000324.1 coordinate 76,319, forward strand.
TTTACATAGCATGTTGACTGAAAATCATGTAGTATATTTGATTCTAGGTATTGTATTAATACATCAGTGACAATAAATTCACTGAGAGAGTATATTTGATTCTAGCTTTCTAAGAACTCTACCGAACCTTCCCTGCCATAGCCCCTAGTTGCTGACAAGGGTTATGGGCCCCGCAGACACTTCGCAGAAGCTTTTGGGTGTGGAGAAGCTTGCAACAGATGGAAGTAATTGGCCTCTGTGGCGAGCTACTCTCACAAGTTATTTTGAGTCCAAAAATCTACTCAGGCATATAGAAGGGAGAGCCATTCGACCTCCTGATCCTCCAGTCATGCCCCCAGGCCATATTCTCACAGAAGCTGAGGAAACTCAGATAGAGAAGGCTGAGGAGAAGCTGGAGAAATATCTTGCCAGAGAAGGACAGGCAAAAACCCAAATAATCGTCTCAGTGTCAGAGTCACTAGCCCTGATGCTACAGAAGAGACATACAGCAAAAGAAGTCTGGGATGCATTGGTCAATGAGATGACCAAAAAGCCCAAGATGGTCCTCACCAACCTACAGAGACAGCTTCGCAGTATGAGGTGTCCTGAGGATGGAGACTTGAGAGATCACTTGGACAAGGCCCAAGACCTCTATGCTCGTCTCAATGAGATGGGAGCCAGAATTTCTGAAGGAGAGTTCACCGACATTATCCTTGCATCACTTCCACTCTCCTATGAGGCAGTTATGAATGCCCTTACCACGTCGCTCGAAGAATGTGGAATGCCCTTAGTGCCTGATGATATTATCAGAGTTCTAAAGGCTCAATACGACAGGAGAAAGACTCTCAATATTTCACAAGAAGAGCAGGCATTTATTGGTTCATCTACGAAAGGGCAGAAGGGCCGGAAAGACCCGAAGGTGCCTGCATGCACTAATTGCCACAAGCCTGGACATGCTATAGAGAGTTGCTGGGCTAAAGGAGGTGGTAAAGAAGGCCAGGGGCCACGTCAGAAGAAGAAAGCGAAAGCCAAAAAGAAGAAGGGCAAAGCCAAGGCGAATGTTGCCGAAGAAGTGTCCTCTGAGGAGGATGAGAGTGGCAGTCCAGCCGCTTTCGCCAACTTCGACTGCTCTAATTTGAGTAGTTTATCTCTGGACACTGTCGTTATCCTCGACACTGGAACGACCGCACATATGACCCCTCACAAGAATTTATTGAGGGATTACAGTCCATTCTCACAGCCGCGCACAATTCGTGCAGCCAACAAAGGCACTTTTGATGCCTTCGGTTCAGGCTCACTCGTGCTATCTAACAAGGTTGGAGATAAGACTGTGAACATTACATTGAAGGATACGTTCTACGCGCCAAAAATGGCTGTTACCCTGATCTCGATCGGCCGGTGCGATGATGCAGGCTATAACACACAAATAGCTGATCAGAAATGCACAATATCCAATCGTAAAGGCAGGATATTGATGCAAGCACCGAAGCTGAATGGCTTATATCGATTTGATTTACAACACACAAGTGCCGAAGCGCATGTATGCGCATCAGCCATGGAAATACATCAAAAAATGGGGCACATTTCACAAAAGTCCCTACAGCACTTGCTCAACCGTGGCATGATATTAGGCATTGAATTGAGCTCAAAAGGTGACAAGGTTGTTTGCGATGCGTGCATTCAGGCGAAGATTGCAGGTAAATCACTTCCTCAGGAACCCAGAAGCCGATCATCAAAATTCGGTGACAGAATTTATTCTGATGTCTGGGGACCAGCGAGACACTCCACAATTGACAAGAAATCCTATTATGTGTCTTTCATTGACGACTACTCAAGAGAATCGGTTATCTATTTGATGGCAAACAAATCGGAAGCATTTTCAAAATACAAACTCTACGAGGCCTTGATGCTTCGACAGAGGAATATGCACATCAAAGCACTTGTTTCCGACAGAGGGGGCGAATATACAAGCTCTGAATTTGAACAGCATTTAGCCAAGCAAGGCACGAAGCATCGGTTAACCGTACACGACACCCCAGAGTCGAATGGTGTTGCTGAACGTCTAAACCGAACTCTAGTTGAAAGAGCTCGTGCCATGCTATTGGAATCAAGTCTTCCTAAGACTCTATGGGGGCATGCAATTTTGCACGCCAACTATCTTAGGAATCGGACACACACAAGAGCTTTGCCAGACAAAACCCCTTTTGAAATGATCCATCACGAGAAACCGAACCTGAAAGACATACACGTGTGGGGAATTGAAGTCTACGTTAAAGTCAAAGAGGGAAACAAACTAGCAGCCCGTGCCAAAAGAGCTCGGTGGATAGGAATCTCTGGACAGAGCCATGGTCACTGCATCTACTGGCCTGACTCTCAGAAGGTTTCTGTCGAGCGGAATGTTATATTTGACTCAGAGATGAAGGGGGGCAAAGCTCCAATCATTTCTATTGAAGAGTCACAGCTACCTACGTCCAGAAAAGTGATACAGGCCATTTCGGCGCCAGCACCCATGCCTAGTCGCTTAGTCAGCGAGGAGGCAAAGATTGAAGAAATTGACGATGATGAACCAGAGGAACGTCTGAAAGAGCTGCAACCCAGTCAGACTGTTGATGCCAGACCTAAAGAAGCTGCTCCAACAAGGAGAAGCGAGAGAATCCGTCAGCAGCAGGTGCAGCCGGCCCCAAGTGGTCCCGTAACAAGATCTCAAACCAAGAGACATGCTGGTGCAGATATCACTACACTAGCTTACGAGGACATTGAGGACCATCAAGACAAATTATTCGAACAAGATTTATCCTCTGTCACTGACGGCATCAGTGATTATAACCTTGCCATCAGTACACTTTCGACCTCCGATCAAAACAAAGATAAGGTGCTGCCGGATTTGAATCAGACCGAGCCTAGCAATGCAGATGAAGCCTTAAATGATCCTATGTGGAAAGCATCGATGGATAAAGAGTATAAAGTGCTACTCGACAAAGGTGTATGGGAAGTGGTTAAACCACCTCCTGGGGCAAATATTGTCGGAAATAGATGGGTATTCCTCTGGAAACGCAATCCAGAAGGTGAACCCATCACACCTAGATCGAGGATGGTCGCCCAAGGCTTTACACAAAGTTTTGGAGTCGACTACAATGAAACCTATGCACCTGTTGCTCGGATGACTTCCTTACGGATTATATGTGCCATTGCTGCCAGGAACAACTGGCCTATTCACCAAATGGATGTGGACAGTGCGTATTTGAATGCTACACTGCCAGAACCTATTTACATGAGACAGCCGTATGGATATGAGACCGGAGACAAAGATGATGTCCTCCTGCTGAAGAAAGCACTTTACGGCCTCAAACAGTCTGGAAGGGAATGGTACAAACGTCTGAGTGGTGAATTTCTCAAGTTAGGATTCACTAAATCAGCTTCGGATGGAGCTGTATTTTGCAGACGTGGACCGAGAGGGCATGCGATTATTGCAACGGCGGTAGACGACCTCACTATCACAGCTGAGAGTCAACCAATCCTCGATGAGGTAAAGCATGACCTTGCCCAGGTTTTTAGTATGAAAGACCTAGGCGAGATTCACTGGCTTTTGAACCTCAAAATCGAAAGAGATTGGAACAACAAATCGATTGCAATATCACAAGCCACATACATCCAGAAAATCATCAAAAAATTCAATCTGGATGATGCCAAAACATTTTCCACGCCTCTCGACCCAGCCGTTAAATTATCCAGAGACCAATGCCCTTCTACAGACGAAGACAAACAAAAGATGTCAAGAATTCCATACAGACAAGCGATAGGATCATTGATGTGGGCAGCAGTAGCCACTCGACCGGACATTGCATTCGCAGTGTCATTACTTTCTCAATTCCTCGAAAACCCAGGTCCAACACATTGGCATGCAGTCAAACGTGTCTTTAAATATCTAAAAGGCACGATGGACTACAAATTGACACTTGGGAAGAATCGAGACGGCCTCATTGGGTATTCAGATGCGGATTGGGCTTCTCAAGAGCACAGGCACTCATACTCGGCTTATATTTTTCAGATTGATGGAGGGACAGTATCATGGAGTTGTCAAAAACAATCCATAGTAGCCCTATCATCAACTGAAGCCGAATTCGTTGCCCTGACTCATGCGAGTAAAGAAGCCTTATGGATGCGCCACTTTATTTCTGAAATATTCCAACCGCTGAATTGTCCCATCAAACTTTATTCAGACAATCAATCAGCCATTGCCATCGTCTATGGCACTCAACAACACACGAGGACCAAGCATTTCGACATTAGATTATATTTCATCCGAGATATAGTCGAAGATGAAGAAATTAAGCTTGTGTACCTACCAACGGAACACATGCTAGCCGATCTTCTCACTAAAGGACTTCCTAGTCCTAGAGTGAGAATCCTCAACGAGAGAATCGGAATATATTAAGCTTGAGGGGGCGTGTTGGGTGCATTTATGCTCCTGCACCAAAATCAAGCATAATATATTCAATTTATTGTGTGGTGTTTCAATATTTTCTCATACTGTTCTTGTACCATGCATCCATTTCTCTGCTTATTTTCGAAATTTTCTAGTCACTCTCTATCTCTCCATTTCATTCTGTTATTTCTACTTTCACAGGCGGCTGCACCCAGCGGAGTTTGAAACGACTTCGACGCGCGAGCCCTTGGGCGCTAAAGGGCCGGGTGCAAGTATATGCCTTCTGAGACAGGATTACACTCCTCTCTCAGTGACAATAAATTCACTGAGAGAGGCGAGTAGTATTCTTCATATTTACATAGCATGTTGACTGAAAATCATGTAGTATATTTGATTCTAGGTATTGTATTAATACATCAGTGACAATAAATTCACTGAGAGAGTATATTTGATTCTAGCTTTCTAAGAACTCTACCGAACCTTCCCTGCCATAGCCCCTAGTTGCTGACAAGAAGTGCATGGCGAGTGCATTGATCAAGGATGTTGCCAAGCAGAAGCTTTCTTAGTTTCTTAGCACTGCAAAAAGTGTTGATGGTCACAGCATGCTAGTATTGGGTGGTGGTGGTTCTGAACCGGAAGCAACTGAGTTTTGTAAAAATATTTTTTTGTGCATCTTTAACTTTGAATTTGTATTTCATTATCAGTATTTACATCTACATGCAGCCCTAATCCGAGCCGATTTCCACTGGGAATCAATCATCTTTCACCCAAACCACTCAGACATTGAGTAACTGAAGTGTGTCTTCAACACAGCCTTGTACCGAAGTAGTGGCTCACTGACTTGGCTACAGTCTAAGATTGCAGCAGGCTCTGAATAATCGCGCTGCGAACAGCAACATTACTAAGAGTAACTGATTAGTAATCCTGTACGATTAGATGCCACTCTGAGCAGTGATCTAACAGTCTTGGTTATTAGTTATTCAATTCACACAATAGATTATTAACTTAACTCTGAGTTAAGTGGGTTAATAGCCTTTTGAGTAATTGATCTTTCTTGATCAATCAATGTATTGCAGATATTAACCTAACTCAGGGTAAGTGAGTTAATATCCTACGTTTTTGAGTTGGAAAACTAGAAAAGCCACGAGAATAGTGATATACTTGAACTGAGGAAGAGTTCAAGTGCAGAACTATCTTTTCACATCTTGGGGATTATTGTGGTCTTTACTTCACTCAACCCACGGTCCTAAGACTCTAAGTAGCTTTCCCCTTAAAGTATATGGACCCTTGTACACCTAATAACATTCTTTGACCTCACAAAGTATTGCACTATCTGAGAACTACACGTGTTCAGTTAAATCTCTATTGCTACACTTCGTGTACCAATACTGATTCTGATTGTTCAGCAGAGTCTAATTTCTTAATTGGGTTCTCTGTTAAAATAGTTTCAAAGCTTGGGTGTGCTTGTAAAGTCAAATCTCTGATCAAACTTTAGAATTGTGTTTAACACCACAGTTTTATGTTTAGTTCAACGGGTTCCAAAACATTTGCTCCATTTCACCCTTCGCTGAATTCGCCAAAGGAACATTTGCTACTCGCATCATTCACCAGTAGGCATGCCATCAAACATGATCAACATCCCTTACCTGGCGTGATGGTTCATCACTGGCCCCATCATCTTCCTGACTCCACCCCCTTTGGGTGTTCCTATGGCCGGAATGCATTCGCGGGACGTCCTACCCATAGATCATGTGGGATCAACCCAGCAGATGAAGAGTCCGTGCAGGGTAACGTGTATGCAGGTCTCAAGGCGTGTTTGCTTCCATAGGTACCTTTATCCTCCCTCCCCCCATTGTTTCACATTCGCACTCCTCCCCTTCTCCATTGTATATGTGTTTCATCTATTTGTATCCTGATTGTGCACCCCTATCCAACCCTGAATCATGATGTCCTCTTTTCTATTCGCTGAGATCATTTGAGCATTCAGTATAAGTAGTTTACGTTCGCATGTATATTCTGTAGTTCAATTATCATATGTCTATCTTGTGCAAAAGCTTGACCTCACTGTGACCATCATCTTGAGCCTTCTTCTATAGACTACTATCTTAGGCCAGAGGAGGACTTGAGCACCACTGGTGAGTTTTCGTACTTCACCTTCATTACCTTAGCCTTCACACTATTATCGGTGCTGTTGGTGAAGGGCTCTGTAGGGGCACCTTCACCAGCAAAAGGATTGTTACTGCTGGACAACCTTTCCGTGAGACCTTGAACGTTACATCGTCAAGTATCACAGGCTGTTTCGCTACAACTGTAGATCGGGCGAGCTCCGTTTGGGCACCCCTCTTACATTTTGGACAATTATTGGTTCACCTTATTCGCTGAACTACACACTTTGTTGCACAAGCCCTTTGGGCATTCGTTGTGTAAGATTGTGAATCTTATGGCCTTGTGTCACAAGGGCAAGCAGAACTCAACCAAGATATGGTAATTCCGTGTGCTACGTAGTGACAGTTGTAAGGTAAGATCTGGGGAACTGCCACACGGTTCCCACGCAAGAACCATACAGTGCTTACCTAAGCTAGTCCAGTAGCATGCATTGCCTTAAGGGCAATGCAGGTAAACATCATATTTACACTCTCCCCCTCTATGAACAACTCAAACTTCCTCGTATATGGACCTGGTGAGGTCCTTGGAGTCTGCATCCAACATAGGCATGTGGTTGTATGGGGCCGGCGGTGGACGCGGGTCCATCGGGAGCTCTGCGTTGTCGGCAGATGCATGGGGCGGGGAGTCGATGCCGATGTTGATCCCCATGTCCTGCCGAAAGGTCGCTTCAGCGACTGGGTCGGGGACCAGTGAGGGGCCATGCATAACAGCTAGCTCCTGGTCTAGCTGTGCGTGGGCGGCGGTCGACGCTTCTGCAGCCACGAGTGCTGCCTTGTGGCGGTCCCACAGGGCCACCAGCCGCAATCTCTCCTGCCCTATTTGGGCAGGCGCACTAAACATTGTCCCGGATAGATCACGCTGAATGAACTGCTCTATCTGGAGAGTGCTGTCTCGGTTCACACCGCCATACCTGGTGAGCCAGCGGGCGACCTCGTCCAGAGGGATGTCCTGGGGTGACCGCCCTCGGATGGGGAACATCCCTGTGATCGACACCCTTAGGGTGTTGCCGACGGCATACCGGACCTCGTTGGCTGGCACAAGGTCCTGCCATTGGCCAGTGACGCGGAATAGGTCGTATATCACACCCTGAGGGGAGAAGGGGGCTTGGGGTTCTTTGGTGCAAGCCTCCTCAGGCACATCCACACATCCACATCGTGGATGTTTAGACTATGATCCGGCTCGTCGCGGATGGCCGATGGGATGCCTTCAGGGTTGCGTAGCCAACCCTGGAGCACGACCTGAATGTCATCGGCTGTTCCTTTGCCGATGAGGAAGTAGCTTGCTCAGTGTCTACTGGCCCGGGCCTCCTCCCGGGCCCATCTCATCACGGTCACCATCCCGCACATGTGGGAGACTGTTGGCATCTCCCTGGCCTCCTTCAAGAGGTCCTGAAACCTCTGCTCCGTGGTTTCACAGAGGTTGAACCGTTCAGCTCGCAACGGCGTCTTTTTCCCGAGGAGCCATGGCAAGCGGCCCATCATGGCGAACGGAGGGTCCCCGAGGGGCATAAGCTCCCCTTCCCCCAGGAGAGGTTTGGGAACTGTCATCGCCGGTGGGGGCAATGACACCGATGGCGCGGGCCTAAAGACCTCTCGTCTGGCCCTCTCTTGCTCGGCTGCGAGATACTCATTCTGAGCCGTGGCCAGCCCCAGCCCCAGCACCAGGTCGTTCACGCTACGACTCGGCGACTGTGCCAGGTACTCATCGGTGACGCGCGTGCGCAGGTCACCAATGGGGTCATAGGTTACGAGCTGCTCGTAACCCTGGGCACGTCCTTTCTTTGAGATGTGCCCTGGGCGGTCCAGATCATAGTGCTCGAGATCCAGGTCGTCCGAGTAGAAGCCCTCGGGGATGTCGACTGTTGACGCCGGGGGTTTGCCGTGGCCCATGAATGACGAGCTGGGTGGGGTGGGCTGGTTATCCGTGCCTTGAGACCTGGCGCGGAGTGGCCCAGGTTGGGGTTAGGGGCAGAGATTCGATCCGCCAGCGCTGTTTTGGCATGCGATGGCAATGGGGCCGTCGCACAAGACGATGGGCCGGCCACTGGTCGTGGGGCGGGTTCTGCTCGCTTCATTTTCGCGAGCTTGCGCTGTAGGTCCTGGACCAGTTTGCACAGGTCTCGTGTCTTGCCGCGCTCGGTCTTGAGCGCGCTGTCGAGGGCCCTGATATCATCCTTCAGGGCACCAATCTCGTCCCTCAGGTTGCACGTGGTCAACTGCACTTTCCTGACTGAGTGGCATTCGAGTTTGTTGACCCACGTCGGCCATGCGGTGTATATGGCGGTGCCGACATCCTTCTCCGCCAGCTGGACACGGTTGGCGTCAGTGGTGGTCTTCAGGTGCGCTGCGAATGATGCGCAGTTGTCGCACCCGTCGGGATGGACGATGGCCAGGCCATTCCTCCATTCCATGATCTTCCAATGCTCCTCTGTTGCGGTTGGAGCACTGAGGATTGCTGCGGCCCCTTGCTTGGGGGCCGCTGGTGACGTTGTGGATGTCGAGTGATCGAGGTCCATTCCGTCTTTGGCTGTCATCACCTTCTGGAGAAGATGATGGGGTGATGGTGGTTGCTTCTCAAGAAGCGATGCACCTCGGAAAGATCCGAGGTGAAAATTTAAGCGACACCGTCGGCAGGGTCTGGCGTCTCACGTGATCTGCATGTGAGCTACGCGACCTGGTGTCTGTTGGGCAGGTCGCACGGTTTAGTCACGCCTCGGAGCTCTAGGTAGTGATCTAGAGCTTCCAGGTCTTTACATGCTGACAAGGGCTCCCATGTCAGGTCACCAAGGGTCCATCGGACCTGAAGTTCCAGGTCCTTGGAATTTATCCATCTATGGGATAAAAATTCATCGACGAGCCATTCCTCTTCGTCGTTCGTTCCGAAGTTGTAGTACGACTTCGCTTCTCGACAAGGGAATAAGTCATCATTGTTGGCCTCATACCGTTGTATGAGGCTGGTGTGGAAGACGGGCGTGACACGCCTGTTCTTCAATTCGTCTGGTAGCTCGAGAGTTACCGTTGAGGCCTCATTGTGGGCCCCGATCACACGATATGGGCCAATGTATTGCGGCACCAGTTTCCTGGCCCTTCCTTTGGGCAGGGTCAGGTTCTGAGGGGATAGGTATACGCAGTCGGCGACCGCGTACATGCCACTATCTCGGTGTTTCTTATTTGCGTGAAATGCCTGCAACACTCGGTGCTCAAATATGGCGTCGTGCACCATCTTCAGGTTCCAGCGAGCCTGTTGTGCAAACCGGGACACTCCCTTGAACGGGGTGTCTGTTGTCATGGGCATGTCTATCTGCGGCATGTACCCGTGGTTCAGCTCGAAGGGAGCGAACCCCGTTGTGGCGCTGACGTTACTGTTGATGGCCACTTCAACCATCAGGCACTTGTGTGCCCAGTCCTTCTGGTCGTCTCTGACGACTGTCCATAGGATCTGTCCAATCAAGCGGTTGGCCTGCTCGGTGGCTCCATCCATTTATGGATGGAATGCAGTCACCATGAGGAGTTTAGTCCTCATGAGCCGCTGAACTTCATGCCAGAAGATTGATGTGAACTTTGAGTCTCGATCCGAGACGATGGAGTCGGGAACTCCGTGGAGCCTGACGACTTCCTTGAGGAATAGCCAGGCTACTTCCTTCGCTGTAACCCTCGTTGTTGTTGGGACAAGGTGGATGTGCAAGGTCAGCCTGTATGATTACCATGAGGTAATCACAGCCATCTGAATTGGGCATCGGCCCCATAAAGTCGATTCCGATTGACTCCCAAGGCCTGTCTGGGATGGGCAGGCTGTGTAGCAGGCCCTTGGGCCCTGATCAGCCACATTGTCCTCCAAATTCTCAGCATTAAAATCCTCCTGGCTCAAGTGAGGGTTCCCAAATTCAGCCACTATAGCATTGTGAACACTTTGTCTGGCTGCTTGGAAGCTGGAGAATGAAAGAGAGGGTAACGAGGGGCTGTTAAGTCGACTGTGTCTCTCCTTGAGAGTTAGGTGGAAGCAGCAGACAATAATTATCGACAAGCTGTATGTGTATTGTTAGTACAATCATAGGTGTCTCTTCTGAACTTGCTGAGAAGATACCTGTTCTCAAGCTGGGACAAGATAGGGGAAATGCTTTGCTTTATACCACAAAACAGCTGAAGTTAGCCATTTGTTTATCACGATCAATTTATTACATACCCTCAATACCTGAAATGTAAAAGAAGACTGAGTAAGCCCTCAGAGCTCAATGGTTTTATAAGTAACAATACCTGAGCTGTTACAGCACTAGCCAAACCAATTGTAAGTGCAAATCTAAATATGAATCAACATATGGAATGCCATAGGAATAATATTCCATACCCACATCTGACAAAGCCTTACCTGTAGATTAGTGATATGTTCACTATAAGCAATATGTTGTATGCTCGCCTTGATAAATCATTAGACTAATGAGAGATTTCTCATCCCAAATGTCCCTTTTCTGCCAAAGCCTCAGGGTTTGAATTGAGCTCAGAATGGTTACTATCACAACTCCAGTGTCAAAAAGTATTACAGTAACATTACTGATTATGGTCACTGTCAAAGGTATTCAGAGACAAATCAGGCAAATACAGACCCCTAAATCTTACAACTGAAGAATTTGTTAGTATAAATCTAAGCAGAAAGTCCTAGTCAGTACTGACAAAGTCGCTGTATTAGATTGTGAACTAGTGAGAGTGCAGTCTTCCAAAACAGACCCATACTATATCCAGTGAAATGAATTTATGCTATTTATACAAAGGCATGGGGACATACCACTAAATTGAAATATCACCAAGCATAAGCAGCCCAAGAACATCCAAAACTCTTTGATTCCGAAGAGAAATAGCATAGGTGCGAGCTAGCAGAAGCCCTAGGTAATCAAATGTGTTGATCCTTCTGCCTGAGAAATATCTGGGTATAACCACTCACCCTGTACACCAATCATAGAAGGAACTGCTAAAGCATAAACTAGGTGAGTTAGAGTATTACATTTCCTTCTGAATATATGAGTCTCTAGGTTGCTTTTTGATAAAGAATGAAAGCCATACTAGATAATCATTCCGATCAGTAAGTGTGTTACACATGAGAGCATTGTTGCAATGTACCTCGATGGACATGTCAGAGAAATGGACATATATGGCAAGAAGAAACAAAACCATGGGCAGGTAACGAGTGAATAAATAGAGAATAGTGCTGATTTTGACGGTCTTGCACCAAATGAGCTTGATATCAGATGGCAATGTGAGAAGAGTGTCATAGATGAGCAGTGCTGGATAACAAGCTATGGAAATCATGGAACTAGATAGGGGTCATATACGCATACCAAGCGCTGCAACGGCGACAGCATTGACATCAAAACTAGTTCAGGTAAGTTCTTCTGCATCTCACTCAATGTGGTACTTAAGTACGTACAAGTCTGATAACGCCTGGATTTCAGCTGAGGGGTCCGCCTGAGACATGCTAGAAGATGAAAAACTAGAATGCAGATGAGGGACTAAGTTTTGTGCAGCGATGTAGGGTTGGAGTAGCACCCCGAAGGTCTATATGTAAGATTCTGGCCATGGGTGCTGCCAGGTCAACAGATGTTCACAGCAGCCTATATCAGTACCGAAGCATGGCACAATCTGCGATGTGGATGGTTCTGATAGAACAACAGCATATGTAAAAGAATTAAAGCTAGTAATGCCACGTAGAAGCATTGGATAAGTACAGTTAGCTGCTCGGGTGAGCAATTGAGGCCTGCCAGGAATTGGTTATTACATCCGAGTTTCCTGGGCGGAATGGTATCCAAAATCCATTTAAAACTCGTCGTGTGAGCACAATTAGCACTAATTGACCACTCATAGTGAAGTGCCAGCATAATGAACAGCACATGAAAACATAGCAATAAAGCTCATTGATGTGTATCGAGATGACGCATCTCTAGTGGTTTACTAATGAAGCTGAGAACACGAGGAAGCAAGATGATACGGGAGATCTACCCTTGTCAGCTCAATTACCAGAGTATGCATGCATGTCGGTATAATTATATAGTGATGCTGGATGATCCCAGAAGAGTTATCAGTTCATGTCAACGTTGCTCGATGTGGTGACATGAGACAACACTCGTTTGGGAGGCATGTCCTGCAGGACGTGGAAAGAAGTGGTATGAAGGGACTATCGAATTTAAACTTGGAGCACAACAACATGGTATCCGCAAGGCTGAGCATTCAGTGTAAAATGATGACAATGCCACCTAGCATAAACGGTCGTCTGGCATGTTTTTTTGCAGCCATTCGATAATTCAGATTGGAAATATTTGTAGCTGTCATGAATCATGTGATCTCTCTTGGTAACTGGTTGGCTCTAGAGTTACATATAAACAACATTATCCACATACACAGCGCATCCCCATCGCATTTCGTAAACACCGGATACTGATAATCCTGAGTGAAGTGAGGCTTCGTCGTACGCGACGACCTCAGGAACCCACCAAACAAAGACAAACATGCACACCAAGTTGGCAGTGACAACGAGCAGCATGACACAGACTCAGACACAGACACGGACAAACCCTGATGTCGCCATTGCATGGTACGGACATGTTATCCCTCTACTCCCTCGTATTTCATGGCATTACGACGCGTGTTACCCATCCACTCCAAACCCCAGTTCACCTCCCCTCACATGACACTAACAGCCTTCCCTCCCAGGCTTATCACCCACCGTCCTCTCCAGCCCACGGACATGAACCTTTCGTGATGTTTCCGGCATGTCTGCCAGTGGAGGGGACGGTGTAGTGTGTGTGTATGTGCCGGGTGTAGAGAAGGCTGCAAGAGGAACGAGCGGAGTGTATGGTATTTCCCTTTGCATATAAACAGCCCGTCCATCTTGCATGACACGTTTACTGCCTTCTCCACCACGTCTTGCCATGATCCATTCACCAGCATGAGACCCAGACATGAACAGCAACTCTGGAGACGCGGATGGTGCGTCCCATTGCCCAGTCCCTCATGTCGCTTACCGAGCGCCACACGCTGCTCCCTAGACTCCACCCTCCCACCCCTCACGTCCTGCAGCGCCCTTGCACCCCACAGCGGGCCCGACCTGCACGACCCACATGCCCACCGCGACACTGGGGGCTTCCCTGTGGAGGATGCGCGCTGCCCGTGTGAGGCGTGTGCCCCAGGTGAGCTCGAGAAGAATCGATACCTGGAGCATGAGTGCAGCAGCGGCGCGTGGCGCGGGATGTCCGCGTGATTGGGCGTACATTTTTCGGCGGCGGGGGTCGGGGCGGAGAAGGGGGCTCATGCGCACTCAAAGGCGGGCGCACGTGCGATGACACCGAACCCCCCAGACGGTGGTAGGACTTCAAGGCGGCGCAGCACAGGAGTTCATGCTCACGTCCGAGCGCGAGTGTCATGTCGGTGGGGAGCGCGTCCACGCGATTGGCGCGGCGGGGTCTGTGGATGAGCCTCCGCAAAGCCTGGGCCTGGGGCTGTAGAGCACGAGCAACGTCAATGTGTCTTGGCGACGCTGTGTCTCTTGCCTGGGAGCCACGCACCCGCAGCGCCTCACACCCCGCAACCCCCCTTACCTGGACCCACCATCGTCGTCGCCACCGCACCCTTACCCGCACCCTTACCCATACCGGCCCCCTCCCAGAGCCCCCCAAACCCCGCCGCCACGACACCTGCAAATGTGCCAGCCGTGTCTTCGTGCATCCGCCGACCATGCCAATCAGGAACGGGAACGGGAAAGGACCGCACCCACCACATATTCCATGCACATGCTTGTAATTCGGCCATATTTACACAGCGCCACCGGCGCTACTGGTAGGTCACGTCAACTACGTAGCTGCGCTGGGTTCGACGTAGCTCCACAAATGGTTCCATGGCACGCAGCGCGCACTAGGTAGACCTACGGCTTCTACTAGGCCTCTAGTTCCCCTCCACCTTCCCCAACCTTGACAAGCCCGAGCCACCTCCTCGCTCATCCACTTCCCCTCGGCGTCCACCCTCCTAGAAACATCTGCGTGAGTCCATTCGTGCCCTCCAAGTCTCTTCACCCCACGGGCCGCTCACAAACATTTTTTTCGGTCTCTGATATGCTGGCCTCCTCTTCCTGAAGCCGCGTTATAACTCGGAGGCGTCAGTCTGGACTGAGGCTGCAAACGGGAGCAACATCTTCAAATTGCACTGATGCGCTCAGTGATACTATTGGAGTAATGGGAACTAGGTACATGTATTTCTGCCTTTATTATACGTCGTTGACTAATACGAAATCACCATCGCAAAGTTGAAACATGTATATACTCTGGTGTGAATTTAAGAAAAATTGGCTGCACTGTTCAAGCACTGTTGGTGCCGTCCAACGTCGGCCTCGCTGGTGTGGCTTGCCAAAGATCGGAGTCAGAGCACAACTGCACCGAATGGATGTGATCAGAATAACAGCAGCTTGACACCGTCCTTGGTGCATGGCATACGACACTCGTGACATACGCAATGGGACAGCCGGTGGTTTGAAAGGTGTGAACCATTCAATATATGCAAAGGTATTAGCACACTCGAACCAGGAAGGTAGGTGGAACAGAGCACGGACATGCGCAGCGTGATACCCTAAAAGGACATGAGTGTTATGTTATTAGTGGTGAAGATGATTCTAGACCAGGATCCAAGCCGCGCTTCGGGTCCCTGACCAAGATATGAGCACCGGCGCATTATCATGCGCCGGTGGCACTTGATCATCACCATGACCCTTCTCCATGTCTAATCTAATGTAGCTGCGGTACATAGTTAAATAGCTAGTGATTCATGTAGATAACTTCAGGCAGTATAATCTCCATCTTGTTGACTCAGTGAAGTCACCCGTGTTATCTTTGACTGGACGTTGGTGTCGGTCGGTGTGTCCGTTGTTGTCACTGCGCGCGGTGTTAGCGCATACAACCGAAGTTGTATTCCCATCTCTACTCTATCCATGTCTCTCTACGACCTTACGACTCCCCCACACGTACGCAATCCTGTCACGCAAGCTTTTCAACATGTTATACCCCAATCCCATACCCTGGGCCCGAGACGCACCTTTGATTCCAACATCCTCTGCCAGGCCGTCCTCATGGACGAGAACACAATCAAAATGGTCTGGCTCAGGGATTTTGTGTCCAGGATTCGGTGACCTGGTGTTGCTCGGATCATGTCACGTTGGGTCTCATCAGTAAGTCGTTGGGGCGATGGGATCTCAATGGTGATTTGTTTATAGACGTCTACGAAGTCATACACCAATGCGGTGACACAGCACTTTGGGACATATTCATTTAGGTATGCCTGGAGCGCTGGCACAAAATCCACGGCTCCATGGATCTTGATGAGAGTTTGCACAGGGGTTTCGGCCATGGTGCACGCTTGGCAATACTCCAGGTGGGTGCTCCTGTGGCCATCATGGTGGTTTGGACTCGATCCACTCGGTCCTGGTCATGTAACAGTGGGTCCGCTTCATTGGAATTAGACTCACTATCTGGGATTGCATGTGTCCAAACAAGAAACCCCATGAATTTGTGGATGGCATCACGATGCATCAGGTATGAGACCATTTGTTCGGTGTAATTTTTCTTGTTACTAGCACGATAGGCCTCTTTGGCAAAGTCGATGTGCAGGCGCTCTGAAAGTTCAGTGTTAAACCCATCAGATGTCCCTTTTGCTCGGATGAGTACAATATAATGCTCCATCATATGAATCTTTGGGACTCGGAAGTGCTTGCGGATACCTAGCCTCACGAAAGTCTCTTTGTGCTCGTGGAAGGTATCCAGGGCATCTTGGAGCCTTCGCAGAGTCTCAGTAGACTGTGAGGGATAGGATGCATAATATATGAAGTCATGGACCAAGGATGGCAGGAGAGAGGGCAAGGGGAAGGACGGCAGAGCAGGCTAGACGACTACGGGATTGGAACGCACCGCGAACAGACGCAAACAGGACAGCAGCAGGACAACAACAACGCACCGATCCCACAATGAATAGAGCCGAACAACAGATCCAAAATTTGAGAATCAGACAACAAAACGTGAACAAGTCACTCACCGCCACAGCGGAAATGCTAGCTAAGTGCACGGCTGATCACTACGATATCCTTGCGATTCAAGAACCATATATTGACTTTTTGGGAAACTCCAGGGCCACGCATAGCTGGTACACAGTATATCCGAGGACGCACTTCCAGAATGGAGGGGCAAGGACGAGGTCGATGATACTGATAAACAAAAAGATCGCGACGAGCGCATGGGGGGCGATGGAGGTAGGATCGCCGGACGTCACGGCAATAAGCATCAAGACAAGCGCGGGTAAAATAGCAATCTATAACATATACGCAGACGTTGCACAGTCAGACAGCATAAGGGCCATGCGAAAACACATACAGGACAAAGCAGCAGAAGAAGCCACACAGGGAAGGGAGATGGAAGAAATGCTATGGCTAGGGGATTTCAATAGGCACCACCCACTATGGGACGAGCTACGCAATTCGCACCTATTCACCAGAGCCAATCTCGACGAGGCGCAAATACTGCTGGACGCCATAGCGGAGCAGGGGATGCAGATGACACTGCCCAAAGGAGTGCCGACCCTGAAAGCGATGGCAATGGGAAACCATACTCGAACAGATAACGTATTCGCCTCACCTTCGCTAGCAGAGAGACTGATCATTTGCATGACAGTGCCGGAGGAGCGCCCACCAAAAACCGACCACTATCCCATAGACACGAAGATAGACCTCACAGTCGAGACCGCCACGCACAGACCAAAACGTAACTACAGGCAGGTGGATTGGAAAGCATACAACAAGGCGTTAGAAACGAGGTTGGAACAAGTCATAGAAGACCCAACCCCGAAGGACCAACGACAGTTCCATACCCACCTAGAGGCGCTCATCACAGCCATCAGCCATCCTGGACACCACGGAAGAGCTAGTGCCGATGAGCAAACCCTCGCTGTACGTAAAGCGCTGGTGGTCGCTCCAACTGACTCAGAAGAGGAACGAGACGATGCGCTTGGGAAGAAGGGCTTACGCAAAGAGAAACGACCCGACGCACCCCACACACGAAGAGTACAGATGCGCCAGGAACAGCTATCCTGGAGCAATAGAAGACTCAAAAAAAGAGCACTGGGCCGAGTTCCTCGCAAGCATCAATCCCAAGACGGTGTGGACAGCGCACAGGTACGCCTCGGCGGAGCATCGGACGGGGGGATGGCGAGAGCGCCAACGTTGGTAATACAAAAGGACAACAGCACAAAACAGGTGGCAGAATCAAACGAACAAAAAGCGAACATGCTCTTCGACGTGTTCTTCCCGAAGACAATAGAAGGAACGGAACAAATCCCAGAGGACTTCGACTACCTGCCACCGGCGTTCGAATACCAGCCAGTAACCGACGGGCAGATACGAAGAGCAGTAGACAGGCTCAATCGTTTCAAGGCGCCTGGAGATAACGGTATCCCTAATGAACTCATAAAACAGTGCATTAATGTCATCCTACCCTACATAGGCCCTCTTTTTCGAGCAACGTTCGACCTCGAGGTGTACCCACCCGAATGGAGAGATTCTATCACCAAGGTCCTGCGCAAACCGGGGAAACCCGATTACACGGTCCCAGGCGCCTACAGGCCGATAGCCTTGCTCGACACCATAGGAAAAGTACTATCAGTGTGCGTCGCAGAGGACATAGTGAAAATGGCAGAGAAGCACCGGCTGCTACCTGACAACCACTTCGGGTGCAGACCGGGCAGGACGACTACGGATGCCATTCACCACGTGGTAGGACAAGCGAAGGACGCCTGGAGGAGAGGAAGGGTACTAGGGGTACTATACCTAGATATAAAGGGGGCTTTTCCTAGTATCGTGCTGAAGAGACTGACTCACAACATGCGCAGGAGAGGAATACCACGTGAGTACACGGACTGGATACACAGGAAAGTCCAAAATAGGCTAACAGTCGTCAGCTTAGATGACCACACCTCAGCGACCAGGCCCATAGGGCGGGGAATGGACCAGGGCTGCCCCCTGTCAGCAGTCACGTACCAATTCTACAATGCGGACCTCATCAACATCGCGCAGAGTAGCAGGGGAGAAGGCTGTGTGGGGTTCGTGGACGACACGACCCTAACAGCGGAGGGGAAGGACTTACCTGAGGCATTCAGAAAGCTGACGGAAATGATGGAAAGGCCCGGAGGAGCGTACGACTGGGCGGAACAACATCAATGTCAATTCGCGGTAGAGAAGTTTGGGCTGATGGGTCTCACCAGGAGAAGAGAGAAAGACCCGGCGAGACCGAGGAAAACCAAGCTGACAACGAGGCCGACAATAAAAATAGGAACTCATGTGGTGCGGCCCACGGTGGCTCACAAATTCCTAGGGGTGATAATGGATCAGGAGTTGAGGTTCAAGGAACACGTCAACTACGCTCTGAAGAAAGGGGAAGCATACGTGGGGCAGTACAGAAGATTGACAAAACCGTCGAAGGGGATAATAGCTAAGCACATGCGGACTTACTACCTAACTGTCGCAATCCCGAGGATGTTATACGCCGCTGATGTCTTCCTCATGCCAGAATCGAACAGGACCAAAGGAACGAAGGGCTACATAAACAAGTTAGCCAGAATCCAGAGACAGGTCGCGATAGACATCACAGGAGCGCTGAGAACCACAGCCACAGACACGCTCGACGCCCACGCCGACCTCCTACCGTTCCCGCTGCTAGTGACCAAGATAGTGCACAGGGTGGCAGTACGGCTAGCGTGCCTGCCCCAGGGTCACCCGCTAGCAGAGAGAACGAGGGAGAGCGGCTAGGAGGTACGTCAAACGCCACAGATCGCCGTTACACGAGATGATGCACGCCTTCGAGCTGAATCCAGACACAATGGAGAAGATCCATATGGTGGTGCTCGGGCCCAAGTGGGCCCCGGCATTCAATGCAAGGATCCCACCGTCCAAGGAGAAGGCGAAGGAGGAGATAGATGCTGACAAAGCAGAAGTGGTAGTATACACGGACGGATCCTGCATAGAGGACGGAGTAGGGGCTGCAGCGGTGATGTACAAGAATGGGAGGGAATGCAAGACGACAAGGCTGTACATGGGCCCAGAACATGAGCACACCGTCTTCGAAGCGGAACTAGCGGGCGCAGCCATAGGGGCGAAGATGCTCAACATGGAACGCGGAGGCAGGTACACCATTGCCCTGGACAACCAAGCGGCTATACAGACAACGAGGAAAGAGCGCGCAATTCCCGGTCAATATCTCATCAACGCAGTCCATAGACAAATTCAGGGCGTAGTGCAACAGCCGGGAGCCAAAATCACTATGAGATGGGTACCGGGGCACGAAGGGGTAGCAGGGAACCAGAGGGCGGATGAGGAGGCGAAGAAGGCGGCGAGCGGAGAGACCAGCGAGGAGAGGGACATACCAATCGAGTGCCGGGGAACGATGCCAACGAGCAGAACAGCAGAGGTCCAGAGGCACGGCACGAGTCTGAAGCAGAGAGCGAGGGAAATCTTTGCTAAGTCACCTAGAGCTATGCGAGCGCACGAGATTGACCCCACCATGCCGTCAGCAGCCTTTGCGAAAATCACGAAGAACATGCCGCGCAAGCAGGCCAGCCTACTCATACAGCTAAGGACGGGACATATACTGTTAAACAAGTACTTGCACAAGATAGGAAAAGCGGAATCGCCTTTGTGCCAGGCGTGCGGGAGCGCGCAGGAGACAGTACAGCACTACCTGTTTCAGTGCCGGGCATACAAGGAGCAGAGGCAAAAGCTGGAGAGAAAGCTGAAACGGGGAGCGAGGTCCCTAAAAACACTGCTAGGCGGGCACAAGGCGCTAGAGCATCTATTTGGATATATACAGGACACGAAAAGGTTCAAAGATCAATATGGAAACGTAGCCCTACCACCGGCGAAAGAGGACACACGAGGAAGAGCAGACGGACGACAGCGCAGGGAGAGAAGGCGCTAAACACACACCTCGCCCACGAAGGCATGGACACGCTCGAGGCAATGCCTCTTGAGCATACGCAGAGCATAGAGGTCTAAAGGAGAGGCGGGCCAAACGCAAGGAAGAAACTGTAAATACCCTCTTACATAGGGCGCTGCCCCAAAAGACGTAAAATTGGAAAATATATATATATATATATATGAAGTCCACAACAGCGCGAGTGACTGCGGTCACTTCTGGGTGGACCGCACCATATGTCAGGCTTGCGAAGATGCGCTGCATCTCCTTGAATTCACACCCTGTCCACTGCATAATAGTAGAGATTCCTTTCTTGAAATGTTGCAGGTCGGATGGTCTGGCATGCATTGAAACCTTTGATCTATTTCCGCGGCACCAGCATGCATGAGACACCATTTCACAAGGTGATCTTTGAATACCCCCTTGTGAAGTTGGTGCAGGAGGTCAGCCGTATGAGGCAGTTCAGCCCAGAATGGTTTGGAGATTGGACAGAGGCCTAGCCATGTACATTCTTCTGAGGAGACTTCTGCTACCCAGTCGAGGGCACTCAGGGTACGAACCGAGTCCCGGAATGGTGCATGGCTGGGTTCCCCACGGTCATCGGAGTCAATTTCACAGATGGGGCAATCAGATTTTTGGACACCGGCAATGAGGCATTGCTTGGGAAAGTCAGCAATATACGCAGCCAGGATTGGGTAAACCATGCGAATGTGCCGGTCAACACAGGTCATTCGCACACCATTTTTGCCAGCCGCAATCAATGGTTCCAGGAGGATGGACATGAGAAAGTGAAAGAGTCGAAACCCAGCTCCTTTGCGGGCTTTTTCGTGGAGACACTCGAGTTTCATGACAGGCAGGTATCCAAGCAGTATCATGCCCCGTTTTGATGTCTGACAACAAACAGCCTTACAGATGTTTCCAATTGATATATAAACAGGCCACGCTTGTTTGTCTCCACTGAACTGAGACAGTTGGGTCTTGTCTGAAGCCAGTATCACAGGTGCAATGGTTGCACCGCTCGGAAGTTTTTCCTGGATGGGACCATATTGTCAGTTACAGTCCACCTAAAATACTAGTGCTCTCACCTGCGTGTCCCACCACCACTGCGCGGTCCACATTTCATTGATGATCTGTTCTTCCTCAGATTCATCCCTGAACACATGTTCGGGCTTGTATTTCATAGCATCCCGAAAGTCTGGATTCCCGATTAACTCGCGTACGCATTCAACAGGATCGCGACACCATATGTCAAGATCCTCCTGGATGGGCTCACCATTCTCATTACACCTGTTTGCAGTACGTAAGGCGCACGTCAAATTTGATTCCATTTTAGCGCGCAAAACTCGAACAAGGATTTCTCACTAGCTTCTGCTTGGATTGCCTTGAGATTTTTTACATGAACATATGTTGATCATAGCTAGGGCACAGATGTATGAAATCCAAGTAAAACAAACTTTTGAGTTTTTCATTTTTGGCCACTAGGCTGGGTGGTCAAACACCCTTTTGTGAGCATCCAAAGGTTTGCATTAATAAATAACTACATATTCTTCATAGGTACCAGTCTAGATAGAATAATGGCAAGTTGATGTTGTTGACACTTAGCTAAGAAAAGTCAAAGTTCGACCATTGTTTCGGGAACTTCCGGAAACACTGTATGTGGTCATCTGCATGCCTCGCCCTCTCAACCCTCATCCCATTCGCCGCAATTACAGCAAGGACTTGCGGGATCGAGTTATACACCAGAAATTCAAGCTTCAAAAGAAATCAACTCAGATTGCCATTGACCTTGATATGTCATTGCGTGTTGTTCAGCGCACAATCAAGCTCTGGCGTGATATTGGCGATGTTATAGCAGAGCCAAGACGGCTCTCTCGTAGTCCAAAGATGTCGCCAACTCAGGTTGAAGTAAGCTGTTTGTACCTGAGTTTGGCTATAGCTTATTTTATAATAGTTTCTTCTCGCACTTCTTGAACGCTCGCCCGACCTTTACCTTGATGAACTCGTTGAAGAGCTAGAAGTGCAGCATGGCATTACAGTAAGTATTTCAACTGTATGGAGGACACTCCATGGTCTTGGTTTGCAAAGAAAGAAGGTGAGTGTTAAATCCTGCAGGAGCACACAATCTTTATTCCTTCCAATCCAGCTTTCCCGGGCAGCAGCAGAGCGCTGTGAAGGTTCACGGATGGCTTTCCAGTTATACATCGGTGCTGAGCCACCCGAACGGCTAGTTTTTACGGATGAAAGTGCGATAGATCTTCGCACAACTTACAGGCTAATGGGATGGGCTTCTAAGGGCTGCCGACCCCGAGTTCGGGCACGCTTCCAAAGAGGCGAGAGGTGACGATCTGTATACAATTCTCTTTAATGTATCACTGACATTGTTTTAGATTTTCAATCCTTCCGGCACTATCACAAGATGGCATTATATATAGTGACATCAAGTTGGGGGCATACGATGGTGACGCGTTTCTTGCGTTTCTTGAAGGTCTGTTAGAGGTCATGAACCCCTATCCGGCACCTCGAAGTGTTCTCGTTATGGATAATTGCGCCATACATCACGTACCTGAGGTCAAGGTCCTGTGTGCCAAAAGGTATACTGACTCTCTGTTTGCGCAAGCAGTGTCTAATAGTGTCATATGTTTGCAGAGGCGTCAAGCTAGTATATCTTCCGCCATACTCACCCGATCTCAACCCCATAGAAGAATCATTTTCCTTTATCAAAGCTCACCTCAGACGTCACGGTGCTGAGTTCCGCGCCTGCGTGGCAAGTAAAGAGAAGGCCCGACCTTTCATGTTTCTGTACGAGGCACTGGATCAAATTACACCGAGACATGCGCAAGGGTGGATGAAGGACTCGGGTTATCTGTAGGACTGGAGGATATGCTACTGTGGGGAGCACGAGTCTGTAACTGCAGTGTACTCAACCTTTGTTCTATTCGCTCACGTTACCTGAGCAGTATATGAGGGGTTTTGCTGTCATAGATGTGCCACGACACTGCTAATTCTCCGTGCACTCATAGCACGAAGAACTTGTACCCAACTGTATCGTGACAGGGACCAGTTTGACGCATTTAGTATTATTGTGTGTCGTGTCAACGAATTAGATGTTCGAATGGATCTTCAAGGTCGCCTACGAAGGAACTTTTATTCTGTAGGCTCAATACCGGCGCGTGAAACATACTACATGTTGGATACTAAATCAATAAGGGTCGGATGGCGATACAGTGCTTGTTAGAGACACAATGAAGACAAAATGCGAGTGCTAGTGCAAATAAGAGTGATACTTAGAGGGGGTTTATTCTGTGATCTTCGATATGCGAAGCGGCAATTCGCTCGCTGTCCGACCCTGCACGCGCGCCCGTACAACGAAGCTCATGAAAGGTTCTATCGGCTTTTCAGGTACTACAGATAAGTTGAACTGGCGCAACGGAATCGCGACCAAAGCCTGTGAAGCGTCCTTAGCTGCGATTCGTAATCGCAGAAGATGAAGAGTACCTTCATTTCGATCAGGGCGAACTGGCGACCTGGACATTTATGTGGACCGAAACTAGACGTGGCATCAGTCGATGTAGACAGGATAGAAGAATCGTGCAGAGTGCACACACCTGAATGCAAAGAGCTCTTTCTGACGCACCGCACGTCCCTCTTTCTTATCAGCCTCCATTTCCAGCCAATGTTCTGGACTAAAGTCAGCAGCATCGGCGCCCCAGAACTCCGGATCAGTATGTAGGATGTTGACAGGAATGTTGATGACGGTGCTGCGTGGGATCACCATTTCGCGTGCCATCGTTCCAGAGAGCAGCTTTGAAAGTGGGACGACATTGTCTTTTGCGGACTAGACACGTGCGAGGGTCGTGGGTCAGCTTTCAGCTGGCCGGGAAATAGACACGAGGCTCACAACATGGGTTAGTTCAATAATCGCAGGGTGGAGACGAAGACACTCTTTGAGGACTGCGTCGAGGTATGGGACTCTTTCCAGGAGGTCATCGTAAATGGGTTCTGCAGCACTGGCAGTTACTTCCTCGCTGAGTGACGAGTAGACTCGGATCAGTATTTGCGGCCGAATAGACAAGTTTTCAGCACGCACCTGAATCGGTTTGCCCACCACTGAACGTCCTCTTCAATGGCCTCGCCCTGCGCATCGTCGATCCTGGATGACAGAGTGTCTGCCATCTGAAAAGAGATGTCAAATACGACCTCCACTGGATGAAAAGTAACATACCTTTGATGCTAATGCATAGAATGTGTCGAGCAGAGGGCGAATAGACTGTCGGCTGGATACAGGTAATTCGATGATAGTTGTGCTTCCATTTAGTTCACATGCGTGACAGTGATGGTCACGTGCCTGCACTTGAATGTCCGACGATGATTTCTTTGCCATCAGCATGTCTAGTCTACCCCCTCCTCCGCCTGGCTTTCCAGGCTTGCCTCAACCGCCACCTGGCATGCCGCTAGCGCACCTGCAGACACAGTGGAGGTAAGTTTTCCTTCTTTGAATCTACATTCATGATGCTGACCGGATCTGTGCTTTGTTGCATTGTGCTCTCTGGAGTGCTTGTCGCAGGCTTGTTTCTATCTTTTTTTCAAGTAAAATAGCAAGTCCTGTGCAAAATAATGGAAGGCCCCCTGCGCCAGTCAGAGCGTTTGGGCCAGCTTAGGTCTATTGGCAATTCCCGGCCCAAAGCTAAGGTGCGCATTCTTTACGATGTGACACGCATTGCTAGCAATCATATTATAATCTTAGATTTCACCTATACCTGTTTGCCCGCATTATGATCACCAAGATCATCATTCGCAAGGATACAATCATCCTGAAGAATTGTCTAATACATCATACGGTCTTCCATGCCGACCCCTTAATTCCCGCGACACCCGCCTGGGCGGTCGTTCCTCTGCGACCGCACCGGGCGCCGCCGCCTCTTCCTCCTCTCCTGCGCGGGGATGTCCCTCTTCTTCACGCTGCAGACCATGTGCAGCGCGCAGTTCGCGATCACCGGCTCGACGGCGGCGCACGCGAGCTCCGCGCTGGGGAGGACGGCATCGACGCAGCAGAGCGCGCGGCGTGCGGCCTGACGCTGACGCGGAGGAGGCGCACGCGGGGCCGACGGTGAGCGTGCTGAGGCGTGGCGGGAGGCGCGCGGCGAGGGCGGGCCAGTGCACGGGGGGCACGTTGACAAGGGCGAGGCGCGAGCGCGAGGACGTGGTGCACGGCGGCGAGGCACGCGGGGGGCCACGCGAAGGTGTCGAAGGGCGCGGCGGAGGCGGCGTCGTCCAGGGCGAGGGCGGGACAGCCCGGGGCGCCGATGGGCACTCTAACAAAAGGCGAGTTGCTTCTAAGGCACGCTGTTACGATCGATATACTGCGCGGTCCAGGCCCACTCGCGGAATATTTGTGCATTTGATCCACGAGTTTACCCGGGCCGCGAGGATTGAAGACCTCCGAGCGAGCCAGTCGAGCGGTCGTAGTACGAGTACGAGTACTGCCTAGAGTAAGGAGTATTATATATGTGACATCTGGTAGCGCGGAGCGCATTACTACTTACTGGTGTGGAGTCACCTTAAACCCGGTATTTATCATGCAGGAGAGGCACATTCGAGCATGAGGCGGCGGATGTGCGTCTGCGATCCTTGGTAGTAGGTCGAACAGTCTTCTCTTGGGGCTTATGGACGTGGCGGTAGCGGGTCAACAACTAGCCATTATTCTATCTAGACTGGTACCTATGAAGAATATGTAGTTATTTATTGCAGTGATGCAAACCTTTGGATACTCACAAAAGGGTGTTTGACCACCCAGCCTAGTGGCCAAAAATGCAAAAACTCAAAAGTTTGTCTTACTTGGATTTCATACATCTGTGCCCTAGCTATGATCAACATATGTTCATGTACAAAATCTCAAGGCAATCCGAGCAGAAGCTAGTGAGAAATCCTTGTTCGAGTTTTGCGCGCTAAAATGGAGTCAAATTTGACGCGCGCCTTACGTACTGCAAACAGGTGTAAGAACGTCCCCTTTCACGGTGATTGTGCGGCACTTCCATGGGGGGCCTTGTGGTAGCTTATCTATCTGTTGCAAAAGTGATTGGTTATCCTGGTAGGACGGACCCGTACGCTGGCGTGTCTTCCAAAGGGGTAAGTTATGCCATTTTGTATAATGCAAAACACCTACAATGTCCAGATTCAGAAAGCGATCTACCTTCATTTGACTCGCACCGCTTGCCATAAGCCACTTGGCGAGTTCCCATTCCTGTTGGTCCAGGAAAGGCCCAAATATCCCAAAGTCCCCAGATTTCTGCTTCTCTTGCAATTGCTCAAATGTTGTATTGTGTGTACCCAGGGATGTCCCTGCCGGCTTGAAATGCTCGGCGAAACAACTTGTCAACACCATGTTCCACCTCCTCAACACAAACTTTGGGGTTCTGGAGGTCTGTGTGAGTAGACCGCCTGTTGAGGGGGGCATTTCCCATGGGCTGTTGCCACCATCTATTTTCGATGTGCGCATGCACGTCCTCTTGCAAGGCAGCCTGCGGCGAACCCCCAGAGCTACGACGGCCAAGAATATTTTGTCAGTTTTACTGATGACCACAATAGGTGGACTTACCTCGTCCCCATGGCAAGGAAGGCCGAAGTGTTCAGCTGCTATAGGCAATACGAGGCGTGGGTCGAGACCCAACATGGCGTGAAAATAAAACGCCTGCAAACAGATTGCGGTGGTGAGTATCTCTCACAGGAATTCACGGCGCACCTTAAGTCAAAAGGGACGGTACGGAGTCTTACCGTACACGACACGCCAGAGGAGAATGGGGTGTCGGAGTGCCTGAATAGAACGCTGCTAGAGCATGCGCGAGCCATGCTTCTGACCATAGACTTGCCCAAGTTCAAGTGGACCGAGTCAGTACAACATGCGGTTTGGCTAAAGAATCAGACCTCGACGCGCACACTCGACAGCAAAACACTGTACAAGCTGGTACACGGCGCGAAGCCCGTTCTCACAGACCTACCTGAGTGGGGCACTACAGTCTTTGTGCTGAAGGAGCACTACAGCAAGTTGAATGCAAAATCTGACGAGGGCAGGTGGATGGGGTACAGCGACGAGAGCAAAGGGCACAGGGTTTACTGGCCCGGGAAACGCCGTGTCACGGTTGAACACAACATCACGTTCGACGCCCCTATCCTCGTGACCCCTGCTGATGCACTGGCTGAGGGGGAGTCTGACCCTCAGGGCAGCCAGGGCACCAGCAGCATCCCTCAGGCGCAAAGACCACCGCCGTTACTGCCAGTACTACCAGAACCGACCGCGTGGATCGACCCACTCAAGGGATTCGAGGGGGCGGACACACCGGCAGACCCGCCGCAGGGTAGGGGTCAGCGCACGCAAAAACCTTCCGCATACCAGCGAAGGATTGCAGACAGTGTAGGCAGCAGTATGGGCCGCGCAAACGCACCTGCGTACCTGTGAGGGCTGCCGCTACCCACAGACAGCACGGCACTGGCTGCTCTGACAGAGCTAGACAGACGCATGGCCGCTGAGACGGAGGGGGAGACGTGTCTCCCCCTCGAGTACTCGATGGCAGCGGCGGCACGCGACGCGGGAGACAACCCAGTCAGTGTTGCTGACGCGCGTTCCCGTGATGACTGGCTGCTGTGGGACGTTGTAGAGAGGGAAGCCTCGCTGGAGTGACAAACTGCGCAGAACTACTAACGCAGCTGGTAGTGAGCGGGAAAGAGGAGTCTTTATTACTAACCTAAGTGGACCCACTATACACTCTGAGAACAATGGGTGGCACAATGTGACATCATACTAAAAGACAAGAAAAACCTATAATCTCCAACTAGAGAGTGTAGCTCTCTTACATCCGCCAGGACTCCTTTTTGAAGATCCAAACCCACTACCGGTCAACTATAAAAGACATATACTTGTGATGTAAGAACCAGAGAGTAGGGACGACACTGGGAATGAAGATGAGCCATCCATGTTCTTGATGGGGACTATGAGAGGGCAAGGGCGTCGTACTGGCGGGTGAGACATGGGAGTGTACAGCTGGGGAACAGGAGAGACAGGGTGATAGGAAGAAGGTGGCGCAGACAGGGATGGTATGCACGGTATGGATGATGTTGTCCGCACTGCAATGGACTGCTGTGCCGCGCACTTGGTAGCATGTGGCTTGTTGATGCCAGTCGGTGAGCCTTCGGAGCCGGCATCGCTGCGTTGCGTGTGAGTACGTGTGTCACCAACGTCCAGTACATGTGCATCTGCGGAATGAGACATGCTGCAGCCAAAGCCACAACAGTGTGCTTTGTTCGTGCCGTGCAGTGTGCCCGCGGTCTGGATTGCTGCACTGTCTGTCGAAGGGGCTTGTGGCAACCGTGCTGCGGGAGACGGGCGCGGATGCAATGGCGTGGGACGTCATAGTTGCAGCTGGCGTCTGCGCGGCTGTCTCACAGGTGGGCAAGGTGGCGACGTTCATCTGAGTTGTCTTGCCCTTCGCGTGCAATGTGCTCTCAACGGCGTGTGCGCTGGTCTTGTCGTCAAAGTCCAGAGCGCGCAGGCTTGTGGAGTTTGCACGTGGACGCGTCATGTCATCGTAGCCGGCCTTCTGCATGGTGCTCTTATGAGTGCACATCGTTGGATCGCGTGGTGGTGCAAGGATAGAAGACATGAGTCGGCATGGGGAGGGAAGTCGGCGGCGCTGGCTGTGAAGGTGTGACAAAGGCGTCTGTGCATGGCGGATGCACGAGGTGGTGGCTAGGGCATTCGTGTCTGTTCCGGTGGACGCGCCGTGTGATGCCTTCTGCGCCTCCGTGGTTGTCTCGTGGGTCTGCCTCACGGCATCCTTTGGATGTGTCGCATTCTCACGAGTCATTGCAGGTGCGTGCGTGCTCGCATGGGCCTCGGTCAGGGTCGCGATCTCGTGACTCATCACCGTCTGCTGCATCTCTGTCCTGCGGTGCCGCTGCATGACATCGCACGTCGGTACGCAGGCTGTGGCTGCGAGACGAGTTTGCGCAGGAGCATTCTGTGCGGACGGTGCCGGTGAGGGAGGGAGTGGAGGCGTGAAAGGAACCCGGGCATGGAGGTGCATGTCGGTTTGTGGCAGCCTCGCCACATCACATGTCAGAACCATTGTCTCAAGGGTCGGTCTCGTGCTGTTACCATGGGCGCCAATGCCTGCGTTCGTTCTGGTCGTAGCTGTGCATGGCACCGTCGGTGGGAACGTGCGGGACGCGTCCGCACGTGGCGCAACGCGTGCCTGGGAGGGAGCCGAGCTGGCGACGCACGAGGATGTTGGGGTGACACCATAAGACAGCACAGAACGTAGCTGTGGGTCCTGTCTGACGACACGGTGCACCCTGGTGTGTCGTTTAAGTCGGCGGGTGGTTGAAAATGCACGAGAGCATGTAGCACAAGTGTGTTGGCACATCATGCCACTCCGATTGTTCCCCGGGGCTCCAATGACTGTAAGACAGGGCACATACGGAATATCTCGATGAGATGGGACTGATAAGGACAGAACTAAATTGTATGGTGGTTGAGAAACGACTGGCGGGGAAGGAGAAGGTGTTGGTGGACAGCAGACTATAGACTCGGGACTCTTGTCCTCCGGGAATGAGCGAAGAAGTCCATCAGACATGGCTGGAGAGATAGCAAGTAGCTCCTCCAAGGGGAGTGTAATGGGGGTTTGGAGAGGATCATCTGTGGGTGCAATGGATGTCGACAGGATACATTCTAAGACACTTGTGACTTTGCCATGCATTGCCGCCGGGTTGCCCTGCGTTTTGACTGACTTGCTGTGGTTCATTTCAATTCAACCGACTAAGTATAACTTGTTTCTTGTGACCAATGTGTTTCTTGTGACCAATGTGTTTCTTGTGACCAATGTGTTTCTTGCGCGACCAACGTTTTTCTTGCGACCGACGTGTTTCTTGCGACCGACAGTTAGAATGTGACAGAGCGAGGGAAGGTGTAATGGACAGTCTCCTGCCATTGACAGACAGAAGCCGAGGCTGGGTGTGACACGGAAAGGTCGAGAGTTCTTGCAAATGGGGCAGCCAGATGTAGAGAGGGAAGCCTCGCTGGAGTGACAAACTGCGCAGAACTACTAACGCAGCTGGTAGTGAGCGGGAAAGAGGAGTCTTTATTACTAATCTAAGTGGACCCACTATACACTCTGAGAACAATGGGTGGCACAACGTGACATCGTACTAAAAGACAAGAAAAACCTATAATCTCCAACTAGAGAGTGTAGCTCCCTTACAACGTGTCGATCAAATGCGAGCTGCGCCAGCACGCAGAGCTAGGCACATGGGACCTGGTGGAGCCGCAGGACAGCGCGAGCATCGTGGGGAGTAGACTTGTTTTCCATTACAAGCGGGACGCAAGTGGCCAGGTCGTGGCACACAAGACCAGACTCGTCGCGCAGGGATTCTCCCAAACCGAAGGGATTGATTACATCGAGACATTCTCCCCCACCGCCAAACTGTCTGCCATCCGCATCATAGCCGCCATAGCAGTCAGGAACGACTGGGAGCTGGAACAAACCGACATCAACGGCGCATACCTCAATGCGCCTATCACAGAGATGGTTTACATGTGTCAGCCCAAGGGCTATGAAGTACCTGGAAGAGAGCACTATGTCTGCTGACTTAACCGCGTGATCTACAGGTTAAAGCAGTCGGGAAGGGAATGGTACGACATGTTATGTGGAATTATGTACAGGTTCAGTTTCACGCAGTGTGAGGCGGAACACGCTGTGTTCCACAGATACGCCCACTCATCGTAGCCGTTGACGTCGACGACCTCACTATGGCCGGTAACTCGAAGGCCGCAATCTGAAGATTCAAGGAGTAGCTGCGCACCGTCCTCAAGATCAAATATATGGGGGATTTACATTGGTTACTAGGGATAGAGGTCAAATGGAACCGTAAGCTACCCACACTTTCTCTCTCACAGCGAGCTTACATCGAGAGAATCCTCAAGCGGTTCAGCCTACAGGATGCCAATCCCTTGACCACGCCACTCGATCCCCACCACAAACTGTCCTTATCGCAATCCCCGTCCACACCCCGACAACACGACAACATGCACAATGTCCCCTACAGGGAGGCCATCGGCTCCCTGATGTACGTGGCGCTGTGCACATGCCCAGACATATCGTTCACCATCTCTTTCCTCGCGCAATTCATGCAGAATCCGGGGAGGGCGCATTGGGAAGCGGTAAAAAGAGTCTTTCGTTACCTGAAGGGAATGAAGGAAATGTGTCTCATTATTGGAGGGACGGGACGGGGCCTAGAGGCTTTCTCAGATGTGGATTGGGCCTCACAGGAACATAGACATTCTATTTCAGGATACGTATTCACGATCGACGGAGGAGCGGTCTCCTGGAGCTCAAAGAAGCAGCCCATCGTTGCACTGTCGACGACGGAAGCTGAGTACATCGCAGCGACGCTGCAAAGGAGGCTCTTTGGATTCGAACCTTTATCGCAGAAATAGCGCGACCACTCAAAGAACCTGTCACTATTCACCTAGACAATGTTTCTGCCATCTCCATCACGAAGAACGACGCGTATCATCCCCATACCAAACATATCGACATCTGCTGCCATTTCATACGGGATGCCGTCCGCAGGAGACTCATCCAGGTCGACTACATCCCCATGGATGATATGGCGGCGGACATGTTCACTAAACCCCTACCGCGGCACAAGGTACAGCACCTGAACGCGCTAGTAGGGATGCGTTCTGCTTAAGGGGGAGTGTTGGGGTTATCGGGGATAAGCTAGAATGCAGGGTCGAGGGGAGGTCGGGCAGGGGGTCGTTCCATTTCAGCAGCCTCGGGCATATGCCCGAGGCCGTATATAATACAACGTCTTAGTTAGCGGCACCTCAGTGAACTGTCTTGTTCGCTGAGCTTCTAGTATCTAGCTACTGCGCATAACCGCTACAAGAAAATGGGAACATGTTCAGGATAAAAGAAGAGCATGCAGGGAAAGCCCACATAGGATATTAAAGAAAAGAAAAGCCTGCACAGGACAGGGTGTGTCGACAGAACCTTCAGTCGGAGTCGGGGACGCGTCACGTCACGTGAGATCATGTACGTAGTGCCACCCGTGCACTATGACCAACAAAATTTCGGACGACCGCACAGCATCGCTATCCCAGTTTCCCATGCCTCTCTCTTCGATGCCTAGAAAAAACGCGAGACAACGAAAGCGTCCGCCCATTAACCTAATCTCCTCAGCAGAATCGGATGGTCCAGTCTTTCCTTCCATCCATGTGACTCTTCCGCCTAAGAAGACCGACCGCGAATCCAAGTCCATTCCCCAACACGTGGCCCATCACGACTCAGAACACCCTCCCTCTTTATCTAGCTTGTCAAGCATTTCAACTGATGAGAATCTTTCGCCAAAGAAGAGCGACCGCGAATCCAAGTCCATTCCTCAACATGTGGCGCGTGACGACTCGGAACACCCTCCCTCTTTATCTAGCTTGTCTAGCATCTCCACTGATGAGGATGAACCCGACCTCGAGCTCGACTTGAGCACATTTGGCAAGGCTCGCACTGCGAAGTGTGTTCTGTCTCCCACACATTAAGCACAGATCTCATCCACATCCTAGACTCCCAGATCCGTCAACACATTCTGTGGCACCACTCGGGGTAGGGCCGAGACGGTCTGCGCGGCATGCGGATCTTCCAGCACCCGACTACGCGAGAAAACTGGAGCTGTTCCGTGCCTATAGCCCCCCCTCTGGAAAGGCTAAATACGATGTTGATGCGAAGGGCAAAGGCAAAGCGATGGTGCCCGATGCTTGCCCACTTGACATGCTACTCAAGGACCACGATCGTGAGGGTGCACGCAAGGCCCGTGTTGAGACAAAGCGGAAGCGTGCCCATTCAGACGCTTCTGCCTCTGATCCTGCGTTATCCATGGGCTCCAATATTTTTGAAACGCCTAAGCGCGTTCATCCTCACGCACAGACAGACAGTCCCTTTAGTGATATGTGGTCCCCCCACCATGGCCCTGCTCTTTTGAAGGGAGCCGCCGCTCGCGAAGAATGGCTGGGTAAGAAGGGGGCCAAAGCGGTAGGAAAGATTCTGAACAGCGATCACAAAAAGAAGAGCAACACAGAGGAGAAACAAAGTGATGTTTTGTTCTGGAGTAAAGACATCAAGGTAACCACCTTCCTCATGAGTTCTCGCTCTAGCGTTAAAACGTTCTATTAGCAGGGTGATAATGACATTGTTCCCGACTTGGTGGCGCCAAACTCCTGCCACCCTCTTTTGACTGCCTTGAACGATGCGATGAACCGCAAGGGTATGGGACACATTTTGTTTGATATTTCAATTGTTCAAGGTTGCTATGTCAGAGTATGAGGTTGCCTCCCATCTGCTGGATTCTGGCGCTCTTGCGTCTGCCCCAATTTCAGCTCCACTTTTGGACTGGCTCTTTGCCGCAGGTACGCCCTCTATGTTATTGCCTTTCCGTTGCTTACTTTGCGAACGCAGCCATGTCCACGGCATGTTGAGATCTCTCGCTGTCAGCTTATCGATCTTTGTTGCTGTTGCATCGCGAGGTTTGCTCCACGGCAGCATTGGCCCGTCCATACCTTAGCCCCACGCGCCTCCTCACACCACTCATCAAACTCCGCGTGAATACGCAAGTCGCTGCAGCGTTTGGAGCTGAGGCGGACGCCATGGTGTCTCCCACGGGTACGAGTCCGGAACTGAAAGCGGAGATGTTGTGCCGTTACTTTTCCATGCTTGAGGTGCTCGGTCGGTCTGTAATGCGTTTGTTCCACTCTGCCTCGGTTTACAGCTAACACTTTGTTTGAATTAGCTCTCAAAGAATAGACCCCACGGCAACACCTTCTATTGTCTCTATTCTTCTTCTCCTCTCCCTAGACCCGTCCGCGGTCCCCGAACTCCAGCAAGACGCTGTCTCCGCAATCGAAGCCGTTCTCGCAAGCCCAACCGTGACCCGTACCGTCGAGCTCGACACCTGCAAATTCGTCTTGCATGTCACCAAATAAATGGCATTCACGCCTGATCTCCAGCTACGCCTTCTTGCGCTCCTGCCTGGGTGTAGGGCTAATTCAGGGCGTGTACGGCGCTGGATCGCATGGGCGATGCTCGGAGGTGACCTGCACACCTTCCACGCCTGTTCAGATGTCCCGCCTATCCAATTGATGCTCGATATATTTTCCAAGACAGTTCCTGGCGTCGTGAAACTCGGAGTGACGCCCGACACAGACTACCAACAGCTCGGCGCCCTCGTCAACATACTCTCGGTGGCCATGACGGACGTCGATGCGTACGTACGCCATGCCAACGGCAACGGCAGTGTCTTGACTAGAAATGTGTATGAAGCACTCGAGCAGATGAACGGGAAGATTGGTATGTACTTAATGCTAATACACTTTTATGTTAGTTCAACACTAAACCCTTAATCCTCCGAGTCATTAGTGGATGATCGGGCGGCGCACATGGATCGCACCAAAACGAAGGAGGCCATCAACAGGCTGCACAAGCGGCTTATATACCAGCGCCATGCGGTGATGGAGACGTTGCGTACGAAGACAGGGAAAATGGATCAGTTCCTCGTTGCTAAGCCCAAGTCTGCAGCGTCACGGACCAAAGTCCAAGGCGGAATAGAGCCTACCAAGGGCGAATGAAGGAGGTCCGCCTGATATTTTGCTAGCACCAGGATGTACTATGTCTACAATACTACTGTACTGTACTGTAATGGGACCGACGTATTTGTTTTCGATTCTCACGCTCTTGTCGTTGTACGCGATGGCTCGACCTGCGTACGTGCCACTAGTGACTGACAGCGTCATGAGCATGGAGTACGTAAGTGTCTTTATTTTTGTTTAGCTGATTGTCATACTATTATATCCATGTATATACTCAAGTCTACCACAAAGGCTCTACTTGTATTAGTTGACTGTCCTACAGTAACCATGTCACATTGCATGCCATGTACTTACATGGTTTCTCCATTCTATTGATTTGATCGGCCAGTGCACTGCTTCCGGTACATTATTCAATCGCATGCTTAGCAGGTACATGAAATATTGACTGGGTATCAGAGGTATGGAATTCAATTAGCACAGCAAATGTCAGAAGAATATACATCTATAGTACACACTAAACGATCAGTACTGTACTCTTTTATCTCCCTGAGGACTTATACTTATCCCCGCCTCGGTCAATGAACAGTACACTCTCCTCCCCACCCGACTGAAAACTTTTCGGAGCGTGACTACCGTAGAGGATCACAGGGGTATTGGCAGTGAGGGGGGACGCAAGTTGAGAACCGGGGGATTTAATAGACTCCCCGTCGTTTGACGTCGAATTATCATGCATGGTGACTTGTTGGGTGGTGATACGGATCCCTGAGGCGGGGGCATTATTTCCTTGTAATGAAGTTCTTCCGTGTAGTGAGGACTAATATTGTATTTGATACGCCTTAAGCGTCAAGGCTGACTCTCGAATACGAGCACGAAATAATGAGGATACTTACCGCTACTTCCAAAACATATACCAGCGAAGACCAAGAGACCGAAAGGTGGCTCCCAGCCAGCCAACACACCCATTCGGCATACCGAAACGGGTATCACCACCACAGCGTATACTATTCCACGACCATGCATGAGAAACAGGGCATACAATGATTATATTACTCACACACAGGATACCACATGATCCGGCGGGCAACTCGTTTCAACTGCATATTTGTTGCAGGTACTAAGGAACTCTCGTATACTATGGACTCCCTGATACTGCCAAGGTAGGTCGATGCTGGACGACTCTCACCCGTGACCAAGTTGGCACAATGAAGTCTTCCCGTCTCGCGAGGCTTTTCATATGCAGAACGTTGCCTTGTGGGCGAAGAAACTTGTGATGCAGACAAATAAAGGGGAGGCGGACGACGGAAATGAAATCGGACTTTTCCAGTATCATCATAAGTGATGAAACCAGAGAAGCGTAGTGAAATGAGTGCTGATCGCAGAATGAATGGTCGTATGTGCGTGACGAGCAGTGCAAGAGCGGCGTACTGTAAATGATGAACGATGAACCGAGAGCTGCGAATACCCAGCCCTATGAAACAGTCAGTACAACAAATCAGGGTATATACAGCAGATATCAGAACAGTAGCAAAATACTGACGTAAAGAAATATCAGCCGTTCTGCGCTGTATCCTGTCCCAATCCAGCACCATGCACCGCTGAGCCCGTAAAACGACCCGCGGGCGGGTGTCTGGATTACTGTCGGTCCAAGGATGGGAGCAACTATCAGCATAGACCACCCGGCAACAAGAACACCCAGCATACTCCAGCGGTGTGGCTGTTTGATTAGGAAAAGAAGCCTAAGGTAGGCACGTGTCAGAGACGGCGTAAGAAAACTTGCTCATGAAGCGAGCTAAGATGACACGGGATAACGCAGCATGCCTGGTTGACGGGCAAAGAGATCATACCAACCAAAACGTGTGAAACGCAACTGCGGTGGACCAAATGGCTGCTCCTAGGTCACCGATTTGTGACACCACTCCCTGTATCATACATATTATCCCGTCGTCCATCATACCTTTTGCTGCCCAGTGAAAATTGAGCGCAAACGCCACCCCTTGACGAACCAAATGAGGCGAGACTACCAATCTTATGGTGGGGCGTACCTTGCAAAAATCACTTACGACTAAAGATATCAAATACCAACCCAGGGACGATAATGTAAATGTACGAAGGCCACGGGAGAAAGGTTTAGATTTGTCGCCCGCGGAATACGCGTTCCACTACAGGAACGATGGCAGGCTTTTCCAAGCGTAAGCCACAGAGTCGGCCTCGGGGTAAGACAAGTCTCTTTACCAAGTCCAATCGAAGTCATGCTCACGTTGACCCTACGCAGCTCATTGCTTCAGCCGGCCTTGTCTCGGCCCTGTCAACGTTCGCTTTTCTGTCCTACATTGGCGTCAGTCGGTTGCTGTCTTTGCATCGTAGGCTGGCTAATCAGCTCCATTGGCATGCGTAGACATCGTCTGGCAGGTGGATTGGAACCGACTGTTCAAGCTTCAAAGTGGAGAGACAAGAGACATGACACCCACGACCACGAAGTGTGAGCGCTGAGGATCGGCGCTGAGACGGTGCTACTAGTATACCGGGGGCGTGTCCTCATTGACACCGCCACGAAATTTGACGATCCATATGGCAGTAAGTTCGGCTCCCAGGGACCTCGAGCACCAGTGCGGGGTAGGCGGTAAACGCCATTTTCCCCATGTGTCAACAGTTGACTGAAACCATCATCGCGCAACCTTTTCGTGTGCGCACTCCGTGGAGGAGTGTGGAGACGTTTCTGTTCTACATTGTTCTCGCCATCTTCCATCCTTTTTTATTTTGAGTTTTAATTCTTGTTCCTCTCCACGCACAAGCTGATCCTTCTACGACAGGTACCACTCAGGTTTGTTCCTCCTGAATTTATTTATTTATTTTTTGTCCATCACACGACTGTTCCCGCCGATCCGGGTCCCAGAAATGCTTGTTTCTTATATCACCGAGCTTGAGTAGCCGATATATATATATATATATATACTGAGCGCTCGGCACCCTACTTCCACACGCCGATCAGGGCAGGTATTGATGAGTGTGGCGTGATCGTGATCGCATGGCGTAATTGCGTGCGGGTGGCCTGATCGTGATCGCATGGCGCGTGCCTGATCGGGGTCGAGATGCGAAACGTCATCGTGGCTCCCGTGCGTAA
The DNA here is from genome assembly GCA_015179125.1 of Gautieria morchelliformis. Lineage (NCBI taxonomy): Eukaryota > Fungi > Basidiomycota > Agaricomycetes > Gomphales > Gomphaceae > Gautieria > Gautieria morchelliformis. Next base: position 114,618 of record WHVA01000324.1, read on the forward strand.
CTGGCGATTCTCAATGGCCGTCTATTGCTAGAGCCTTTCTATCGACCCTAGAGTATATCTGTCCTGAGACTCTCCGTCCCCCTTCGACCGTTGTTCCCTCTTCCCACTTTCCGGCCCCTGGTAGTGTGCGTGTGCGTGCCTGAGCTGGTACCGTCTGCCTCTTGGCACTGCACCTTTCCTGTTGTTCCCTCGTTCTCGTTCATTTCCTGTCTCTCTCCATGCCGCTTGCCGTTCTGCCTCCCGTTACATCACGCAACTCCTCTCAATATACACACTGCTCTCGCCTTCACCCACTCCTCCACCACACGACATCATCACATCTACCTGTCGAACGCAAGAGCAAGTGCGCAATCTACACCATGTGTCGGGCGTGTCGTTGTATGTCTTGGGTCCCGCGTTCCTTCAGGCCGGGCATCCTCCCTTCCCATATTCGCGTCCCAAAGCCATCTCGTGTTCTGTATAAGCGCTCACCCACACTCTCCAACCATCGCGTCCCATCCTGGTATCCAGCTCGACGGCATCTACGGCTGCTTCACGTCCACCTGTAATTTGTCAGCATGAAGGTCTATGACCTTGGAGTTGAGACCTGATGGGGGTTAAATGGTGCCGATGGGTGTTGCGGGAGCTAGAGGATGTGTTGCGGGCGACGGTGAGAGAATGAAACGACACGGTGAGAGGACAACACGAGCCAATGAGGAGTGGGACGACTCGTATGGACGAGCACCCACGCTCGCACCCGCGTGGACTCTGAGACAAGGGAGAATGACGGGGTTGGACGATGAGATGAGAGAACGACAGGATGATAATAAGAGGGAAGGATGAGATGGAAGGATGAGAGAATGGATGGCACATGTACGCTTCAGTGTGTCAAGGACTCGATGAGTCAATCCTGAGTCAATTCAGCCTACCCCACCCGGTGTGAGTCTGAGGTATGCGGCCGTGGCGTGGTTAGTGTTGAGAGTAAACAGCTTGCGTTTGACATAGGCTTGGAGGGAGGCCTTCGGTGAGGTCAAGTGTTCCACCCTCCCGCATATTCCACGGTCCGTTCTGGTCAACGTAAGCCAAGCATTGACCGAAGGAACGATGGGGAAAACCAGAAAATGCCTCGACGCCTACCTCCAAGACAGAATCATTCTTGAAGGCCGGAGAATGCGATCTACCGTGGAGTTACCGAAGCCAACCGACCAGCCCGCTCTCCGCGGGCTGGTCTCGTCGCTCCCGACCCCGCCAACACGTTCCCGCAGGCCCCGCCTCTTCTACCCCGCCTCATTCCGTTCTCTCTCACGCGTTGAGCCCATGCTTCCGCCGCCGACGCCCAAGCCCCTACCGCCCCTCCCATATTCCCCGTTCCCGCCCTGAGCAGATTGCCTTATCAACCTCCGCACCTTCTCGCCCGCTGTCCCCACACCCGAACCTGCATACCCATCCGGCTCTCCGCTTCGATACCCCCGCCCAACAGGGTAGCTCGCACTCCGGGTCCTCTCCGCCCGAGCGAGGCTATCGGTGGTGTCATTTAATCCTAGAGCCGTGGCGGTAAATTGTTGTTAACCGTCGATACACAAGATTCGTGAGACGAGGTCAGACGGCGGCACGTGCTCCTCTTTCGGGGGTATAAAGGCGCTCCGCGGAATCAGCGCCAGAAGAAAAAAAAAAAAAACTGCCGCAGCGCTGCTGCTTCTACAAAACGACACCGAACACACTTTTTAAAGCCCCGTCCTCATCTCCCCTTGTCCCACCGTTCCATCATCACCTCACCTCCTGGGTCCGCCTCCTTCACTTCGGCCCGGGCATCCCCACAACAGCCAGGAGTCCCAGCCTAAAACGGCCCCGCTGCATGCCAGTGCTACCGACTCCATGTACCAACTGCGCGCCTGGAGGCGGGTGCGGGGGAGGAGGGAGTGATGATGCCCGCACCGGGTCTGGCATCGGCACGCCCGCCGTGTGGGACAATGGCGATTCGGGTGAGGATGGGTTGGGGCCGGAGCGAGATAGTACGGCTTCGTTCTTTGTCGTGCGTGTCGTTTCATTGTGGTCGCTGTTTGTTGCTTGGAGATGCTTGCATACCATTCAGGTCAGATGTGCTTCTTGAAAGGCCGTTGTGTACGTGGCCTACTCCGAGTCTGCGCTCTTTCTTTCTGTCGTCACCTTAACCATGTGCGACATGTGCCAACACACCTTTGCCATTCCATTGCGACCGTTCTTCCGGCCCTCTACCTCCTCCGCCTGCGCCCCCGCACCCTGTCCGTCTACGTGCACTGCCGCGTAGCGTGCTGTGTGTAGTGGATGGGCGTGGGCAACGTTGTGTCAATGAAGGGGACGGATACGCTATGAGGAGGCAGACTCATACCCCGTTGTCCTGGCCCTTGTTCTGTCTGCTCTGCGTATCCGAGGTTCTGCCGCGTCCCCGGGTGACGACGGTTTCTCCCACGTGACCCATCCGGCGCTTGAGAGATGAATTGGCCGCACGGCGCCACGTGTGTACCGTTGCTTCGCTGCGGGTTCCTGACTTCGGGTTCCTGGCTACTTCACTTCTTGTGCTTCTTCCTCCTGATCTTGCCAACTTGCTGCTGTCCCTGTCGTGCTTCTGTTGCCAATCGAAGTTTGGCGCTAGAGGCTTCCATTGATTGCCTTTTCTCGTGTTTCCGTCGTTCCGTGCGCCGGTTATACTCGGTCCCCACTTGCTGTACGGCACAACCTCCTTCGCGCGACACCGTCTTCGAGCAGGCCAAAGCGCGCCCCCAGGAACCATCGCCCACGCTGGCAAACCCCACGCCCACGACGCCACATGAGGGTCACCCTCATGACGCTCGCAAACGCGCTGTACACGCACGCGTGCGTCCCCCCGCGCCTGCGCTTCCCCGTGTGCGTGATGGCGGCGCGTGTAGGATGGGCGAAGGCGAGCACGTGATTGAACTTGTGCGGAACAAGCTGCGCATGGCCGCGGTTCTCGTCCGTGGTGCATAGTCTGAGCACATGGAGCACGAGCGGGGGCGCACGGTTGGTGCACAGATGTTCCCCTTCGCCTAGACTCTTTTCAGCATTCAGAACATACTTACACTTGGTCTTCCAATTACAACGGCGGTAGCGATTATTTATAGATACTACACTACAGCCTGTGCTGAGACACTCACCCTTCGTTTCTTCTCGCATCATCTCCTCGTCGCTTCCTTCGCGTTCGCTTCTCCTTGCCCATTTATTTCTTCCAGGTACAGTCCCTCAGTAAGCGCTGTGTTGGCGGGCATGTGGGTAAGATAGAGTGTAAAGACACAGAAAACGAAGCCTGTCTTGTGCTTGAGCAGTTTCATAGTGAACCCAAAGTACTAAATTGCAATCTCACCTGAGTCCCACTTCCGAATCACGATCAGTATGCGACTGATAGCTGAAGACCGGTCGGCTGCCATGCAAACATGCCAACCTGGCCTCGGCAGCAGGACCGGTTGCCTTATTGGGCAGTTAAGCGTACACAGGGGACCCACCTATTGTCTGTGAGCAAGGTGGACACCACAGTTGAGGCGGCTGCAGCCCCACTCCCACCCCTCCATCCACATGGTCCTCATAAGCATTATCCTCTATCTGAGCTGCGGCTTAAGGTATGGCAGCGCAGTGCTCTCCCTTATCTCATACATGGCTGATGCAGCGCTGGCACCCGTCCTAGTGCTGCTAATACTATCTCCCGAGGCGGTCCGTTGCAGCACATGTTGCGACACGGCCGTGCTCTTGGCCAAACTCCACCCGTACGCGGAGCGGCGCGGTTTGGAAGGCCTCTCGTCATCCCTGTGAGTAGGTAGGTGTCAGCGACTATCTGGTGTGCATGGAGAGGAGCAAGGGCGAGGAGAAGAGTCTCGCAGCGCCTTCCAGCCAATCTGCCGTAAATGCGCTTCATCCTCCACGATCTGCTGCGTCCGCTCCTCGCTCAGCCGGGTCGGGTAAGAAGTTATGTTTGGCACGAGGCCGCTCGTCTGCATATTTCTCGTGTCATCCATATTCGATAGACCAAGCGCGGGTACTGTGGCAGACACAGCGTGGTGATGATGAGGGGACGGCCGACGTGTGGACATCCCTTCGGCAACGGCCATGCGACCGTCAGCTGTGGGATCTGGTAACGAGACTCGGTCTATGGATGGCGCATAGACCGATGCCGTATCAGAAGGCGCTACAGTGACGGTTCGCATACGATTCTGTGATGTCTGCGAGGTAAGAGATCGCTGGGAATAGGCCATGCTTGTCCCACGATGACCAGATAACACTGGCACTGGCACCTGACCGGGTTGCTCATGTTTTTAATTCGACGCTTGTGAGAGTTTGGAAGGGGAGATGCGCGCGGCAGATTCAGATGAAGAGGGCGAGCCTGGGGACGGCGGCGAGCGAGACTCGTCCGACGTATCGGTTTCATAGCCGCTGACACTACCCTCTTCGTCACGTTCGTCGGGAGAATCTTCACGCGGCGCAAGAACCTTCGACAAGAGACTGCGAGGCGGCGCTGGATCACAGGGTAGTTTGGCAACGGCGGACGACGAGGCCTGCGGTCCTCCTTGTGAGCCTGCAATGTCGTGGGTGAGACTGGTCTGCGCGGGTGCTGACGCCTCAGATCCACTGCTCGACTCTGAGTCGTCCAGAGCGCCTTCGCCAACATGCGCATGCTGAAAGGCCACATGTTGTTCATTGACAGACAGACCCCCGCCGGTACTGGGAGTCGATATCGAGGCCCGACGCATGGCGAGGCGGTGTGTAGGAAGGACGAGAAGAGCGGTGGAGGCATGGCGCGATACCGTGCTCAACTTGGTGGAGGATGACATAGATGTATCGTGCGACGAATTCGAGGAGAAAGGGCATGATAGACGGGAGGAAAGTGGGCTTGGTTTCGAGCGGGGGGATGGCGACGAGGAGGAAGGCGTGCTTTTGCCGTCTGATCAGCTCTCGTGCGGTACGATAACGGGCTTGTTTCTATGGGATAAGTGTCAATGCGTGTACTCCCTGATGTAACCGTAGCGGGGGCGGTATGGCCATTGAAAAAGTCGCGGCCACGGAAGGAAGATGCCAACACAGATGTGGGAGAGAGCTGGCTCGGCGCCTCTATATGCGATGACGGCTTCAACGAGTATTCAGAAGTCGGTGACGTATCTTCCAAGTCCACAAGCTGGGACCGGAGCAGCAGCCACGTCTGAGCAGCATGGAACTGTCCAGCCTCGGTTGCTCTCTGCAGACTCGTTAAACCCAGTTAAGACTGTGAAAGATAAGGACCTGCCTCCGCGTTAATCTCGCATACTCTTAGTCTGTCTCCATCGAAGACATACGATTTTGCCAGGCGTTCGAAGGTCGAGTGGTCAAAAGGAGGAATGTCTTCCACGCCAAGGGTTTGTTGATAGGGCACATAAACAGGATCACTTGTTGCTTTGGGGCGGAGGCATAGCTCTTGCAGCGTGTCCACACCGTATGGGTCGCTAATAAGAGAGACATGACATAGCACAGCGTACGTGTGTGACATCTATAAGCTCACACATCATCATATGGCAATTCGACGATTGGCTGCTTGTTCACGACAAACGCGAGACTGCCGTACGCAGTCCAGGACATGGCCACTCTTGGAATGACGTCGAGCGGTCTGAAGCTTTCCCGGAGGTCGTGCTGTGCGAACGTGCCGTTGACGTGTTGCGCCCAGAGTCTGTGCGAGCCGGCGAAGGCGATGTCTGCCTGGCAAGTCTGCACACGAACACAACTGAATATGTTCACCACGTACCCGTGATGCCGCCCTCCGCGTCATCCAGAGCCCACTTACCGATCCACGCGCGACGTATGTCCCAAATCTCGACGGTCTCGCTCGCAGACTCGTTGTTAGACACGATCTGTATACCATTGAATTATAACCGAAATCGACGGATGAGTAAGCTGAAATACGCACAGCAACCTCGCAATCGTAGCCCGGTCGCCAACACGCATTTCGCTCCGGGAAGGGCGTGTAAAGCGTACGGAAGGAGCTTGGGCCCATCTTCTTGTTCAGTAGGATTGCGTCGCGATTGCTCGTATTTGCAGGAATGGAAACGCCTGGCGGCAAGTAGAGGTCCCAAACCTGCAACGATGCGTGTGAGACCAGAACTGCCCAGTGCTGATTAGCACAGGAGCAAATACCTTCACTTGCCGATCCATCCCACTCGTTACGAGCCACACCAAGCCTGTTTCTTTCATACTGAGTAACTGCCAGTCCATTGATGGTACGGACGATGAGTGCGCGAGCATGATTCGTTCCAGGGTGAGTGCTCTATTGCGGAGGTCCCGTCTACAGTTCCAATGATGAACACGACGTGGACTATATATAGTATGACTGAATTCACCCACCGCTGAATATTGCCGCTCTCCAGACCAGTACAGACGATCATGGGATTTGAGGGAACGGGAGATAGGGCTAGAGCGCGGATCCCAGTGGGGTGGTATACTTTCATAATGGAGGATGGCGGGCTCCGGAGGTCCTAGAGTGCGAAGCAAGTCACAATACTGAGACTTTGGCAGAGGGTAAACGTTACCCATAAGCGTAGGTGCCCGTCCTGTGAGCCGCTAGCAAAGAGGTAGGGCAGGAATGGAGAGATAGCTAGCTTATTGACTGTGCGCTTGCGTTCCTTTATTCTCGTTTCTGGCTGCGTAATGTGAGTACTCCTCTGGGTTACGCATGGAACCCACGCCCACGCACCATACCTTGCCCCCGACTTGTTAACATCCAAATAAATGATCTCTCCATTCCTCGCACTAGTAACGATCTTGTTGTCGAACGCTTCGTGCGCGTCACGCTGAGACGCGTCGCAAGCTGACGAAGAGCGAAACACTCACTTCCGCGTGCCCATATGACATCGGTCAGAGCACTGTCAATATTCAGCCCGGAACCCGTCCACACGCATCCGTCGAGCTGCCGCTAGAAATTGGCCTAATATGGGGTCGAGATGGCGACTTCCGCGCGCGAATGGGGTCAGTTATGCGTAGAATTCGAAGTACTACACAGTGAGGTCATAGCATCGAGTATGTCAAACACCCTATATACACGGAATCACGACGTCGGAAATGAACGAACCGTCCGTCCCAGCGAGAACACATCTCGAGCCATCTTCGGATGTGGCAAATGTCCCTCCACCGACGGTGCATGCGCGAGGATATCGTACTGTTCTCGAGGGGCCCTGATATTCGTGATGTCTTTGGTCGGTGTAGACCTGAGGTTGCATCGCACTTGCAAGGATCGATATCCTTGTGGTCGCCAAATTTACCGGCGTCTGCGGCGCTTTGCCACCCGCAGATCGGGCCGCGGTGCGGGCACGTGACCTCTCTTACGCGTTTTCTCACCATGTAAATTCGGTGGAATAACTACATACCTGAGGTACGTTTCGGGGAGGCCAAAAACTAACACACAAGGCAAGATCACCTGTGTGTGCATCAGATGCACAAGGGTGAGAAACAATGCCCCGTGCAAACGTTTTGACATTGTCTGGGGTAAATGTACAGGAGGGTAAGTTCCTGCAGATCATCATCACACTCTAATAGGTCCATCCAGACTCATAGCCCTCATGCAAGTGCACATTAGTGAGGGGCGCCGTATGGTGGAGGTGCACCGTAGTGAGAGGGGCGAACGGTGCATGTGTGTAAGAAGTTGGATTGAGCGGACCTCAAAAGACTAGCTTGGAAGGATTCTCTGAGGACAGGTAACTACCAAGTCGTAATTCGGGGTCAAGAAGCTCTACGTACATGTAACTAACCAGGATATCTTATATACTGTTGTACGAGAGCTGTTTCTCGGCAATAAATGGGTCTCTGTTCAGGACTCAGATTGAGTGTTGTACGGTACAACGTGCAAGTACTGAGAAGTGGGATACGGTCACCGTATGTAGAGGCGTAAGGATGGTCGGCGGCAGAATTTACGACCCACACAAAGGATGTCCTTTTCGAGCGACACGCAAAAATATTAGCAATCAGCGTCAGCGAGAATCGACCTGTATCCAGGGAGGTGGCATCGGGTGGGAGGCGTAGTCGATGTCTTGAAGTGTGGTGACATTTTGATTAGGATCGGTCACCAGATGATGGGCGGGACATTCTATTTTTATAGAGATAAAATGAGTCAGGCACGCGAAGATCATAGCCTCGTTGCGTAACACAGCCATTGCGTCGTAGCCACCCAAGCTTAACCCTACAATCAGATGGCAGCGCCCCCGGTGCCAGGATCAACACATGTAGACCGATGGGTCTGAAGTTAAGTTGACTCCCGAAGATTTTTGCTAAATGTCTCACTGCTATATACCCACCATAACCCACGGCACAGGTCCCCAAGCTAAGCCGTCCCGATGAGATGTGTACTACCATCCGGGCTACTGCGTTCCTTCGGTTTCGGGGTCCTGGCTTCGGGTTCCTTGCTACTTCACTTCCTGCGCTTCTTCATCCCGATCTTGGCAACTTGCCTTTCTGTTGCCAATCGGAGCTTGGCGCTTGATGCTTCCGTTGATTGCCTGTTCTGCCGTTTCTGTACTTCCGGTGCCGGTTATAGTTCCGGTCTTTGTGTACGGCGCAACCCTTTTTTGTCCATGGGCGCGGAGACGTATGTTCCATCAGGTGTCTACTCGGTAGCGTTCTCTACAGACGGCAAGCGCATCGTCTCAGGATCCGATAACAAGACGATCCGGGTCACCGGGTGTGGGACCGCTTCACCGAGCTTGAGTAGCTGAGATATATATATACTGAGCGCTCGGCACCCTACTTCCACACGCCGATCAGGGCAGGTATTGATGAGTGTGGCGTGATGGATGATCGCCGCGTGATCGTGATCGTGTGGCGTGATTCATGATCGTGGTCGCGTGGCGTAGTTGATTGCGGGTGGCCTGATCGTGATCGGTTGGCGCGTGCCTGATCAGGGTCGTGACGCGCCACGTCATCATGGCTCCCGTGCGTAACTGGCGATTCTCAATGGCCGTTTACAGTCGACTCCCTCCTAACGCATACCTCTCGGGATAGCCCCAAAGGTATGCGTTTTCAGGGAGTATGGAGTACTCGAGAGACGGCTTATTGGCGCCAGTATAAGCGCGCAAAATCTGCGAGCATTATTATTCAGGTACTTTAGTAGTTATATGAGGCTATTTGCGAGGAAAATAATCCAACACTTTGGTGTCCTTCATGGCACGCATCTCAACTGCACGAGTCTGCTGTCCAAGCGACCCCAACATCCCCTCAAGGTTGCAGGCAAATGAATCGTCAAAGGTCCCGAGGTATTTCTTCAATGTCAACGCCGCTTGAAGCGCTTCCCTGCGTGTTGGGCCTGGTGCAAGCATATCAATATTGTCATCATCATCTTCATTACTCTCTTGCAACTTCTTCACGTCCATCACAGACTCGAATATTTCCTCATCCGTTGCATTGAAGATGTTGTAAGTCTCAGCTGGCGGATTCAGAAGTCCTGCGATGTCCATCCGGTTCGAACGCTCAAGTGCTCCAGTTGCCTCAAGATCATCGAAGGCACTTTTAACAATTTTCTCGGCATACGCAATGGGATCGCTCGTGGCATCTGTTGGATTGATGAGGAACAAGACTGGAATTGTGGTTGAATGGGTGATGAAGGTGACAACGATGGGTCAGGCAAAATGCCGGCCTTTTTCCAGCAGTTTCTAATGGTTGTAGTGTCCACTTCGTTCCAAGCATCTTGAGCGAGTCGCATTGCCTCAAGTTGGTCGATGTCATAGATTTTTGAGGGAGTGACACCGGCTTCATAAAGGTCAACGGCGCGGTGGATGAACTTGGCACGGTAATGTGCCTTGAAACAACAAATGATGCCCTGGTCGTTTGGTTATACATGTGCGGTGAGGTTTGGCTCGAAAGGCTCAACTCGAATGTTGGTGAGATTAACAGGAACAATGTGCCCCGCAAAATTGTCCTGTAGAAGAAGAACCTTCCTACCCTCGTTTCGCAGCTTCAAATCCCAATCCAACAACCATTCTTGATAGAGTGAGGCTGTCATCCATGCCTTGGAATTGTTCCGATAGTAAAAGCCAAGCTGGGCGCCGGTCTTGTTCTTGAATGCATGGGGCTTTTGAGCTTTTCCAATGATGAGTAGAGGCAGTTTCATCAAGCCGTCTGCATTTGCTGTGAACAAATAGGTCAGCCAGGCTTTATTTCCTTTGACACCAGACTGCTGCTTGTCTGAAATACCATGGTCTGGAGGCATGCTGGTCAAATTTGTTAGAGACTGTTACTGTTCGAAAGAGGAGAGAACTTACGCATAGAATAATGCAGATTCATCGGTGTTGAATATGTCACGTGGCTGATATCCATGCTTTGGGATAAGCTCGCGCATGCGCTGTCATTCCTTGTCAACAGTCTCGGCGGCCACCGAATCAGCCTCTCCATGATGTTTCATCTCCTTCAACCCAGTTCTTGACTTGTACAGAGTCAACCACCCCTCACTGAGGTTCAGTCGCTCGTCCTCTGGCACACCAACCAAGTCTGTGAACGTTCTCCATTTTTGGCGGAGAACCGCTCCGGTGAGAAGAATTCCATCAGCCATTGCTTTTGAGACCCATAGATCCAACATTTCAGTGACCTCGGGGTGCTGAGTCTGCTGGGTTCATTTGGCGGAACGAGCGGACACTGTGCTAATGTCAGGGGACACCCTGTTTTCCATTTCCAGTTCCAACACCACACCCAGTTCCGACTCCATTTCCGACTCCGGTTCCGGTTCCGATTCCATCTCCGCCTCCACTTTCGGAAATGATTCTGCTTCTGGGAGAACTTCCACCAGTTCTGTTCACCTTGCCAGTTCCACTCCAATTTCCGACTTCCACTCTCAGAACAGTGTCAGAAATCAAGCGACTCGCGTAATAGGTGGCATCAAGGGTTGATCAAGGGTCAGGGTGGTCAGGGAGATGCAGCGTTGATGGCGGGTGCCAAGTGTTGTCCCTGGCTGCACAGCGTAGTATAATACGGGCTCGCTGACATTGGGGGTCCTTAGACTTTTCTCTTTGGATTTCCCTTGTCAGGTGAGAATCCCCCCCTTGTATACTCTGTTCATTTATACATACTTTGGATTTCCCCTTGTCAGTTGTGTGGTAGTGTGGTCTCCATAACCAGCCAGGGTTGCCCTTACAGCTAATGTCATATTCCTCTCGCCATCTTTCTTCGTTCTTGCACCAAGCAGATATTCTCGGCTGTTTAAGTTGAAGGTTTGGATAAATTGCGTCAAAATGCCGCGCAGTTTTTCTCTGATTTTCCCCATTAGCATGGCGCCATTCAAGGATCTCAATCCTTTGTTCCAATGTAGTATTTTCTTTTTTTGTAAATCCTGGTTTCTGCATGACCTTTGGTTGGCTGTCACCACACGTTTTCGCCGGCAGTTCAGGACCTGCAAATGGACTTAGCGTTGATTGTTAAAGTTAGGAATGCCATACGCTTGCGCTTCTTCGAAGGAGCACAACTCTTCTCACCACTCCTGGCAAGGTTATTTAGCTTCTCCACAACAGATTTGTCGTGTGAATTCAGCCTCTCAAGCCCTCGCTCATAGTCCGATGCATGGTCCAATGCGTCCACCACTCGTTCTTCATCCACCAAATTTCCAGCGTTATATAACCACTCCTGGTCACTGTCTGATATGGGCTGGCTGGCCTTTAATACATCCAGGAGCCTTGTCTTCCGGTCTCGGATCTGATTTCGAAGCTTTGTTAAGCCCTTCTTTAGGGTCTCGATGGCTCTCATAACGAAAAAAAAAAAACATGGATTATATAATATAATTTCCTATTTTGGTGCTACAACAGCATTGTCTGACCCTGGGTATGGGTTATGATCGCACAAAATGTGTATGGGGTATGGCCTATGGGCAAATCCCTGCAAACCAACTCAGGAAATCCAAAAACCTATGGCCTTTCAGGGAGTATGGCTTATACCTGGTATGTGTTAGGAGGGAGTCGACTGTATTGCTAGAGCCTTTCTATTCACCCTCAGACCCTAGAGTATACCTGTCCTGAGACTCTGCGTCCACCTTCCACCATTGTTCCCTCTTCCCACTTTCCGGCCCCTGGTAGTGTGCGTGTGCGTGCCTGAGCTGGTACCGTCTGCCTCTTGGCACTCCACCTTTCCTGTTGTTCCCTCGTTCTCGTTCCTTTCTTGTCTCCCTCCATGCCGCTTGTGGCGCCTCCCTGTCCATCCCGCAACTCCTCTCAATATACGCACTACTCTCGCCTTCACCCACTCCTCCACCATGCAACATCAGTACATCTATCTGTCGAACACAAGAGCACGTGAGCAGTCTACGCCATGTGTCGGGCATGTCGTGGTATTTCTTGGGTCCTGCGTTCCTTCAGGCCGGGCGCCCTCCCTTCCCATATTTGCATCCCAAAGCCATCTCGCATTCTCGCCTAACAGCCTTGTCAGGTCGGGCGTGACGTAGTATGGCATTCTGCAGTGCGTCCTTCCCTCACCCACACTCTCCGACCATCGCGTCCCATCCTGGTATCCAGCTCGACGGCATCAACGGCTGCTTCACGTCCGCCTGTCATTTGTCAGCATTAAGGTCTATGACCTTGGAGTTGAGGCCTGAGGGGGTTAAATGGTGCCGATGGGTGTCGCGGGAGCTAGAGGATGTGTTGCAGGCGACGGTGAGAGAATGAAACGACACGGCGAGAGGACAACACGCGAAAATGAGGAGTGGGATGACTCGTATGGACGAGCGCCCACGCTCGCACCCGCATGGACTCTGAGACAAGGGAGAATGGCGGGTGGGGATGACCAGATGAGAGGACGACAGGATGGGGATGAGATGGAAGGATGTGAGAATCACCTGGGCCGAAGAAACGGTAAGACAATGCCACGCACGAATGATGAAGGACCGACGAAACCTCTTGAGTTAATGAGTACGATGGATGACACATCGACACTGCACTGCGTCAAGGAGCCAATGAGTCGATCCTGAATCAGTTCAGCCCACACTCATCCTAACCCACCCGGCGTGAGTCTGAGGTATTCGGCCATAGTGTTGAGCGTAAACAACTTGCATTCGACACATACTTGGAGGGAAGCCCTCGGTGAGGCGGATACCTGATATTTGAAATGTTCCACCCTCCCCCATATTTTCTTGAGTTGACGCTCTGGTCAACGTAAGGATAACATTGAGCCAAGGAAAGATGGGGAAAAACCAGAAAGTCCCTCGATGCATACGTCCAAGACAGAATCATTCTTGACAGGTGGGACAATGTGATCTACCGTGGAGTTACCGAAGCCAATCAACCAGCCCGCTCTCCGTCGGCTGGTTTCGTCGCTCCCGATCCTCCAACACGCATTCCCGCCAGTCGTCGTCGAGCCCATCCTTCCGACGCCGACGCCCCTACCGCCTCTCCCATATTCCCCGTCACAAGCCACCCTAGCTGAGCAGATTTCCCTTATCAACCTCCGCACCTCCTCGCCCTCTGTCCCCGCACCCCAACCTGCATACCCGCCAAGCTATCCGTTTTCCACTCGAACGAGGCTATCGGTGGTGTCCTTGCCTCCTCGAACTGCGGTAAATCGTGGTTAACCGTCAATAGCGGGGATTCGGTTGCGAGTGAGACGGGTGACGACGGTTTCTCCCATGTCACTCATCCGGCGCTTGAGAGAGGAATTGGCCGCACGGCGCCACGTGGCCGTAGTGTCACTGCTCCTTCGGCTTTGGTGGCTATATACTCTTCTTGCGTTTCTTCCTTGTGATCTTGGCAACTTGCCGCCGTCCCTGTGATGCTTCTGTACTCGGAGTTTGGCGCTCGATGCTTCCATTGATTGCCTGTTCTGCTGCTTCCGTCGTTCCGTGGGCCGGTTATACTCCGGTCCCCGCTTGCTGTACGGTACAACCACCTTTCATGTGCGCATTCCGTGGAGGAGTGCGGAGACGTTTATGTTTTTTTTTTTTTTTTTTTTTTTTTTTTTTTTTGCGTCCAATTTAACCTTGATTGCACGGTGACGGCGTCGAAAGGTCCTTTGCCACAAGAAATGGACCGGAATGTGTCCGCTGAAGCGAGGGAGGTGTCAAGTAGATGTAGGGGATGTAGAGCATGTGCGGTGCCAGCCCGTTGTCATCCTCCACTAGTCATACTGAGTGAAGGTAAAGTGCTTTATCTGCAAGAGCTCGAGGTCGGCTTCATCCTCATCAGCCGAAATGCTAGACATGCTAGATAAACAGGGAAGGTGTTCGTCACGGGCCACATGTTGAGGAATGGACTTCGATTCCCGGTCGCTGTTCTTAGGCGAAAGATATATAGTACATTGATAGAAGGAAACGCTGGACCATTCCGAGTCGATTCTTCAGAGGAGATTAGGTTAATAGGGGGATGCTTTCGTTTTCTCGCGTTTTCTGTTTTAGCGTCGAAGAGAGAGCTATTGGACACTGGGAGCACGCACACTACATGATCTCATGTGACATTGTCAACAAACTGCAGAGTGCAGACCCGGGTAACCGGCAGCGTCAGGTGGCTACAGATCTGTCTCACAAGGCATTCTGGCAGCAAGCAGAGGACGCACAGCTCAATTTTCTCCGTACTTTCCACATCAAAAAGGGCTATGACCTGACAACTGCCGCACATAATTTCTGAACGAGGTCCCACGACTCCAACAGGCGCTATGTCCCACTGGACTGATAGTTTCCATTCCTGGAGTCACAGCTGGGAGCATCACTACGTCAAGCTTCAAGAATGCATGTGACCTGGCGCGCGCGTCCAGCGCAGCAGAGGCACCGGACATGATGTCGGGGACGTCACACTTGACTGCGCTGTTCCACCTCGAGGCGACACCCACGGCATGCCCCACGATTGGCACACCCCATGGGGCCCGCCTCTCCTCATGTCCAACCCCCTTGCGTGGATGCCAGCCGTATCCCCTGCACCGGAGATGGCGGAGCAGACGCACGCGGGGTGGGGCAGCTCCCCCCATTCTGCACGACGATGACCCAGAGTCGCTCTTCTCCTCCACCCCATCACCACCACCGTCTTCGATCAGGCCAAATCATGCTCCCAGGACCCATCGCTCACGCTGGCAAACCCCACGGCCACGACACTCCATGAGGGGGACCCCTTCCTCCTCACCCTCACGACGCTTGGAAAGGCGCTCTACACGCACGCATGCGTCGCCCCCGCTTGTGCGCTTCCCCATGTGCGTGGTGGCGACGCGCTGTAGGATGGGCGAAGCCGAGCGGATGATTGAACTTGTGCGGAACGAGCTGCGCATGGCGGCGATTCTCGTCGCGCAGAAGTACACCATCGGCATCACCCACATGCACGTGCCCCCGGCGTCGGCCTTGGAGCCATGAAGCGCCGTCCGGTGGCAGGGGCATAACACACGTGGACAGACCTAGACCTCCCGTACCAGACCCCTGTTTTTTTTTTTTTTTTTTTTTTTTGCATCCAATTTAACGTCTTTTGGGGCCGAGCCCTATGTAAGACGTGTTCTACAAATCGCCCGTCGACACATATGTCTATCCAGCCTGTCCTATTCTATCTCCGCCTGTGCACCATGGGCGAGGCCCTGGGCAAGTCCATGCCTTCGTGAGCGGGGTGGTTAGTGCGCGTGTGTTGCGCCTGCGCATTTGTCTCCGGTTTTTTCTGTCCCTCCATCTCTGCCCTTCCCGATGTCGCCTAGTCTCCGTGCTTCGTGGTAAATCTGCCTGTGGCGTGCACATACCTGAAGAGGTGCTTCATCGCCTTAGGTCTGGTCAGGAGTGTTTTGACCGATGTGGCCGCTCTTCTGAGGTCCCGCTCCATTGTCCTTCTCTGCTCGCTGTAGGCTGGACACCTAATCAGGAAGTGAAAGATGGTTTCATCTGCTCGCCTACACCCTGGACACTTGGGTGTGTCGACCTTCCCAATCTTATGCAAGTGCTTGTTTAGTCCCACATTCCCCGTCCTGAGTTATATAAGTAGGCTGGCTTGTCCGCGTGGCATTCCGTGTATGAGTTTGGTGTATGCGATGGATGGCATGGACGGATCGATCTTGTGCGCTACCCTTGCTCTCGGCGACCTCTTGAAGTAGCTTTTTGCTTCCTGTCTGACTTGTTCCTGGAATCTCTGAAGCTCTGCCGCCTTGCTTCTGGGCAGAATTCCTCTGCACTCTATTGGTATGTGCCTTTCCTCGCTGGTCTCCCCTCTCGCTGCCCTTTTTGCCTCCTCGTCGGCTCTCTCGTTCCCTTCCACCCCCTCGTGTCCCGGCACCCACCTCATAACCACTGTATCCTGTAGCTGTTGCCTCACCAGTCCCTGTACTTGTCGATGTATCGCGTTGACAAGATATTGCGCCGGGATCTGTTTCTCTCTTCTAGTGGTTTGTATGGCCGCGCGACTATCGCTTGCTATGAGGTATCGCCTTCCCCTTTCCATGCTCAAGAGATTCACACCCATGGCGGCCCCTACTAGCTCGGCCTCGAAGACTGTGTGGTCCTGCTCTGCGCCCATGTATAGCCTTACCGCCTTCTGCTCGACGCCACCTCTGTACAATACCGCAGCTGCTCCCACCCCTCCGTCGATGCTCGATCCGTCTGTATAGACTATGACATCGGCTGTGTCAGCCTCTAGCTCTTCGATAGCCTGATGTTTGTCATGGGGTATGCGTGTCTCAAAAGCGGGGGCCCATTTGGGCCCGGAGCACACCGTATGTATTTTTTCCATCTTCTCGGGCTGCATGTCGTAGATGTGCATTATTTCGTGCAGCGGCGATCTGTGTCTCTTCACGTAGCGCTTCGCGGCTTTCAGGGCTTTTGGCGCCAATGGGTGGTGTTCTGGTAGGGCAAGCTATCCTTGTCGCCGCTCTATGTACCATCTTGGCGACCAGTAATGGGAAGGGGTGCAGGTTGGCATGTGCGTCTAGCGTGTCGGTCGCCGTGGTGTTCATCGCTCCAGTGATGGACAGGGCTGCTTGTCTCTATATCCTTGCCAGCTTATTTTTGTATCCTTTTGTGCCTTTGTTGTTTCTGGTTCCTGGTATAAGAAAAATGTCAGCGGCGTACAGCATTCTAGGGATGGCGACTGCTAGGTAATATCGTCTCACGTGCTTAGCTTTGACCCCTCTTGTGTTCTTCGCAAGCCTCTTATATTGCGCCAGGTATTTCTCCCCCTTTTTGAGCGTGTAATTGACGTGCTCCCTGAACCTCAGCTCTTGGTCTAGTATGACTCCTAGGCACTTGTGCGCGGCCGTCGGCTTGATGATCTGCTGGTCGATTGTGATGGTTGGTCTCGTGATCGGTCTGGTCTTTTTGGGTGCACTTGGGTCTTTTCCCTTCTCCTGGTGAGCCCCATAAGTCCAATTTGCTAACCTCGAAGGAGCATTGGTGCGCCTCGGCCCAGTCGCCCGCCCCCATGGTCCTGCTCATTATGTCTGCGAGCTTGTCGAAAGCCTGCTTCAGGTCCTTTCCCTCTGCCATCAGGGTAGTGTCGTCCACGAATCCTACGCAGTCTTCTTTGTTGGCGTTTCTGACTGTCTCTAGTAGGTCGGCATTGTAATACTGGTATGCTATGGCTGACACCGGGCATCCCTGGTCCATCCCTCTGCCAACTATTCTTGCCGGCGCGGTGTGGTCATCGAAACTTATCGTGGTGGCTCGCCCCTCTACCCTTCTGCGGATCCATCTCGTGTATTCCTCTGGTACGCCCCTCTTTCTCATATTGTGTATCAGTTTGTCTAGCACAATGCTGGGGAACGCGCCTTTGATGTGAGGAATAGCAACCCTACCACTCTGCCTCTCCTCCACGCATCTTTGGCAGTTGCGATGATGTAGTGGAGTGCATCGGTAGTCGCTCGGCCTGGTCTGCATCCGAAATGGTTCGCCGGTAGAAGGTGGTGTCTCTCCGTCATTGTTACCAGGTCTTCCGCTATACACGCTGACAGTACTTTCCCCATGGTGTCTAGCAGTGCAATGGGCCGGTATGCTCCGGGCACCGTGTAGTCCTTGCCCGGCTTGCGGAGCACCCTGGTAATCGAGTCCCTCCACTTGGGTGGGTATATGTCTAGCTCGATTGTTTGCTCGGAATAATGGACCTATGTACGGCAGCAGGACGTCAGTGCACTGTTTGATCACAACATTAGGGATACCGTTGGCTCCAGCTGCTTTGAACGGGTTGATCTTTTGGATCGCCCTGCGGATTTGTTTCATCTGTGATTGGGGCGTAGTTGTATGCTGGCTCGGGGTATTCGTGCTCTGCTGGGGTATCTTCTGCTTGTGCTCTTACCCCTGGGAAGAACGTGCTGAAGAGTAGTTCCACATTTTGCTCGTTCGAGTCGGCTACCCATCTCGTTTCGTCTTCCCTCTTCCCTATGAGGGTCGGGATTCTGGCTTTTCCCCCGTCCGTTGCATCCGTCGACGCGTATTTGTGTGCGGTCCACACCGTCTTCAGGTCGACCTCCTCCAGGAACGCATCCCAATGTTCCTGCTTCGACTTCTCTATCGCTCCAGCGTATCGGCTCCTGGCTGCCTTGTAGTCCTCGTGCGCTTTATCGTTCGGATCGTCCCTTCTAGCGTATGACTTTCGTCCGAGCTTCCTGGTTTCTGTCCTGATGCGTGTCAGTTAAGCAGACCACCATCGCTTC